>PVIR01010587.1:19282-49648 GCA_004026965.1 Petromus typicus | reverse complement strand
GTATCCAAATCTTAATGTCACTTCCATGTCTAACAATTATAATAATTTAATCAGCAAGAAATATTAATGTTCAATGTTGTATCAAGCATTTTAATAAGAACCTTGAACTTATCAGAATGACAATAATCTTTCACTGAACAATAACATAATAATTATGCAATTTGATTACATGCAGAAAAGTCATTAACCTACTGAATGAATAAGAATGTATGAATAATTTGAAAATTTCTATAGTTATCTTCAGTATAAAATACTACTTTAAAAAAATGTCTAACAGATACAATTATGTTTCATACCTATGGTTAATTACGTTTGTCTAATATATCTAGACATTATCTTCCAAATTAAGATATTCAATCATTCTATCTTCATTTGTTTTCATGGAATTATAATTAAGCTATGGTAAAAACAATTACACTTCTGCCCAGTTCTGAAATTACATTGAAATGGTTTCAATTGTTTTCTTCAAAATGAACTCTGTGAAGTTAATCCAGCATTGCCCTTGCGTTTGTGAAACACATAAATCTGGACAAAAAGAAATTTGCCAAAGAAGTATATCTTCATGGAATATCAAGTTTGTGCTCTTGTACATAAAGGGCACTATTATTTCATACCAAATTTACTACAAATGATTCTTATGTGTTGGATACTTTCCATCATAATTTTCTTTTTCTTCTCTTTTTGTAATTTTGATAGTGATCTGTTAAAAATCTGTAATATCACAGTTTAATTTCTTTTTTAACTATTGTAGGAAAATGAAGGAAACAAAAATGGATTTAACATACAAATAATGCAGCTCTAGGGAAGCCTTATAAAACATGCAATGTCATATAAATAGTCTAGTAATGTTTACGTAGAAATGCAAACTGTAATAAAAATAGCTCAAATTATACAAAGAATGATAAAAATACATGATTAAATTTGTGAAAATATTACAATAAAAGACATTTGTAGGGATTATATATACTTAATGTGGGTGGAGATATTTTGAGAATTTTAAGAGGTAATAATGTTCATCTGTCTTGAAATAAATCTTTAAATTTAAGGATTCATTATATTTTTTATCATCCTCGTTGATTGACTTCTTGCTGCAACTTTGGTGATACAAAAACATTGATATATCCTAATTCATCTTGTTCAACAAATCTCACACCTTTTGACTTCTCTTTCAAAATGACCATGAAAGGCAAATTATTTTAATTGGTTCTGGCATCCAGACAGCTATAATAATACAACTAAATACACTCATGAAGGAAGACTTTCAGAACTACTGCAGAATGTGTCAAAACAATGGAATCTGTGGGCAAAAGAGCAGGCGGGTATTTTCAGGGGGATTAACATCAACGTGGAATAAAATTTTTACTAGAATAATAATAATTTTTAAAATTTAATCATCCACCATACTTTTTTTTTTTAGCATAACATGTATAATATTGTCTTTTACACAGCCCAAGTATGCTTGTATAGTAGAATACCTTGCCAAGAGAATGAAGAAAATTCTTGGAGTTGGCTTGTGAAAATTAGAGTTTACTAAAGTAATGTGATGTTTAGAGTGGATTTGTCGCCTTGATTGGCATTGAATCTATCTAAGCAATAATTAAAGTGTATCTCTGGATATGGACAGGGCCCATGGAGATGAGACCTTGAGGTCTGTCTCTGGACCCTCATCCCTTTCTCTCTCACTCTTCTGCTTTGCTTCACAGCCAACATGCGTAAAGCAGCATTTCCCCTTCCTGCTCTCCAGCCATCAAGTTCCTTCCTTGGAAATAGCTGACAATGAAGTGCTTCCTCTGAAGCTGTGAGGTGAAATGAATCACTTTCTGCTTTAATGTGTAGGTGGACACAGCTTGAGCTCAGTAATGGGAAAACCAATGACTACAAGTATCTATAGGAAAGGATGGCGCTAAATGACACTTACTGGCAGAAAAAGCCAATGTCCAAAGGCAATGGCTGGACAAGAAAGTTACCAGAAGGTGCTTGGAATATCCACTGGTGCATGACTAGACCAATGAAATATCAGAAACTCTGCAAGTTACAGGACCACAGGAACTTTCCAGAATCTAGAGATCGAGAGTCAGACAGGAAATGGCAGATGTCTGGTAGGCACCGAGCCTGACAAGGAAATTGCCTTCAATAACTGAGGGTCCAGTAGCAGCCAGTAGACTGTAAAAATCCATGATGTGCTTTCAGAGAAGGTAATTTTTAATAGATTAAATTGCATATCAATGATATTAACTTGCATTGTTCTGTTGTATAACCAAGAGACGGCTGAGTCAGCATATGGGCAGGATGCTATAATAGCATATGGGCAGTTGCTATAATAGTGCTTATTTGCCTCATTCCTAGTGTCCTTAGATAATTCTTTTTTAAAAAAATAAATTACATTTATTGGTACATTATGAATACACATCATAATCACATTCAACATTAAGAGATTGTAACAGAATATGACATGACTTGATTCTCATTTTTCCCTTTTCCCTCTGCCTTGCCTTCCCCCGCCCCCTATATACACAATCTTTATTTTCCTTTTTCTTTATTATTATCACATTCATTTTCCCCTTGCTATTAAAATGATAAGATTGATTCATTCATACTAAAATGGATGTACCTTGAGGATGTCCTCATAAGCAAAATAAACAGGTCACAGATGTGTAAATATCACCTTTTCTCTAGTATGAGAAAATGAAGTTGTAAATGAGTTATAGTATGTATAGTTGATATTGTGAAGTAGGAAAGAGTGTAAGGGTAAATAACTTAGATAATTCTTACTGAGACATTCTTGTTCCTGTCTATTTACAAAGTTCCCTTGATTTAGCAGGAGTGAATCTTGGAAGTGCAAAATGGAGATTCTCGGGGTTATAAGGGTAAAGGTTTTTTCTCAAGGATAATTCAGATACAGACATAAAAAGTTACAAGAACAAACATCTTTGGGTCTGCATCATATTCTTTTGGCAGATTGTGACTAAATTCCTCTAAATGTTGACTGACACATCACTGTGAATAATTTGAATATATAAATTTTGACACTGTTTATATATACAAGGTACTGTGATTGACAAGTACAATGAATATTTAATTCTAATTTTTTTCTACAATAAAATTACCATTTACTTCCCTAAAAATCAAACTTATAATATCATTCTGAAGCTGTCCAGAAGTCCTGTTTGATGAGTGTCTGGGACTGCTGCTGTGACCTGAACTGATTAAAAAATAATGTTCATGGCCATTTTGACTTTGGATAGAGCCATAAATTTCATGGTGCCCATTCCAGTAAATAAGATGAGTGAAAAGAGTCTGTTATATTTTTATGAAGCTGACTTTCCATAGAGGCATTTGGTAGCATGATAATTGTTTTTTATTACATTTTATAAGAACAAGGGGAAGATTCCTAAGCTGCTTCAGAAAGTATCAAAAATGATATGATAGGTGTTTTGAATCAAAGAAGAGCATTTGCAGGGAATTATTAACAATTCATCTTTCACTATATTTTAAGAAATTAAACATTTCTGATTTATTTTGACCAGAACCGCTTTCTAAAATGAGATGAATTTAAAAAGAATGTCTGACAGGTATAGTTCCCATTCCAGTGGATATGGTATTTGTAGAATGTGGATGTAGAATTTGTTGTTATACATTGTATGCTACTAGGCAAAATCTCCAACTGTTTTCAGCTCTCATAATAGCTGCCTTGTGCTGAGGCTTTATGAAAAATAGAAAGTATTTTCTGTATCATTAAAAACAGTATTGCTTTACATGAGATACACCTTTTCTGTCTAGTTCTAGAAATTCTTGATCTCTCTCTCCTCTCTCTCTCTCTCTCATACACACACACACACACACAGAGAGAGACACACACACACACACATACACACACACACACATATATACCTCACACATGTGACCTCCTCCTTTTCATTATTTCCTTGTTTACTCTTAATTACTTTTCTCATTGCTGTGACAAAATATCCAACACCACAAGTTAAATGAGGAAACATTTATCTTGACTCGTGGTTAGGATGGGGTTTCTTTCCATTGTTGGCTAGATAGAAGGCAGAGTGGAATGGCTGAAGGACATCACAAAGGAGAAGCAGCAGTTCATAGTGTGGCAGGAAGAGGACTGCAACGCAGAAAAGCACCAAACTGTAGCAGCAAGCTTGTCTTTCTCTTTTTCCTTGATATTTCATCCAGGGTATAAGCCTATTGATTGGTTCCATTCACACCTAGGGTGGGGTTTCCATTATCCACATCCAGAAATATGGGAATTCCAAACAGAGTATTAATTTGTTACCATACAAACTTAATCTCACTGCTAAAAGTCCTAGATCCGGAGAGCTTGAAAACCCCATCTGTGAGCACACAGAGCTTTAGAGAGGACATCTAGATACAAGCCATACAAATCTCAACTTCAATAGTTCAGTTAATGTGATATTCTACAGAGTTTACTATCTATTTACACTCTACTGATTAATGTCCTTAGAAGGAGTTTGGGAATTTAATTTCTTTTACCTGCACCAATTTCAAAGAAGGATATCTGTAACACTCACTATTTTTTCTCAGAAAAAGGATCATTGGCTCCATTTGTTTTTAAAGAATATTACTGTTATACTAATTTACAATGACTGGAATGAGTATGAATTTTATGAATTATGCTTTTATTCAATTTTAAGATTGTTGATAACTCACTTTAAAATGTGAAAGTGATTTTTAGAGATACTGTCAAACTAAACTGTCTCTAACCATTTATGGTCAACATAGTCTTTTAAGAATCTAATGAGACCTAAAGACATTATCACCATACTGAGAAGCTTTTGTTCGCATCAAGGATATATGAGGTCTCTTCAAATTCTCATGTTCTTATTTAAGTATAAATTTTACATTGCTTAAAAATGTTTTTCTTATGTTAGTGGCAAAATGTAAGATTATAAAATGAAAAATCAAATAAAATTTGAATTAAAAATCAGCATCACTTTAGGAAGTAAAATATTTTCACCTTACTTTTTAGATTGGTTTAATATTTCAGAACAATTGGTCACATAGTAGATTTGCACGTACTCTCTTCCAGCATATAATGTGCTTTATTAACAGCATTTTATAAAAATATTGCATACTTCTTGCAATCAATGAACCAATATGGATGTACCATTATTAAGCAGAGTTCATAGTTTATTAAGATTTCTGTTTTTCAAGCCCAGGATTAAGTCAAGGATATGAGACCACATTCAGTTATTCAGACTTTTCCTGATTTTTGTAATTTCTAATTTTTATTGTTTTTGTTTTGAAGAGTACTGGATCATATGTTGTAAAAGTCCTCCTATGGCAATTTCTCTGACATCTCATTATTAGACTGGGGCTATGGGTTTTGGGGAAGATCACAGGCATGAAGTACCACTTTCATTACATCATGTCAAAGGTACATACTATAAAGATGATTTATGACTGTTGATTTGACCTTGATATCTTGCCAAAGTACTGTTTGTCCAGCTTCTGCACTGTAAAGATATCTCTCCCTGTCTTACAATTCTAGTCATGTTGGAAAAGATATCACTATGCACATCCTAGACTTCAGGAGAGAGAAAGTTATACTTGTGCTCTGTTAAATGAACTCTCTAGCTATTCTTTTTAGAATTACTTTGCACTGCAGAGCTGTCAGTTGTCTCCCCTTTATTAATTTATTCAACTTACATTTACCTGAGCATGGACTCATGGTATTTATTTCCTATTGTGTGTTATAATCCAGTAGTATTGTCTTCTTTTTCTAGCACAAAATACTCTAGTTTTTGCTATAGGAAGCTCTTGTGCTTGGGTCCCTCATGTTCCTTTATCATACCTCAATTGATATGATGAGATTCAGAAAATCACTTCCTTATTTTTAAGAAATACACAGCATAAACTTTTTTTGTAATGAATGTATTTATTTTATCAAGGAATTGTAAGGAAGTGTTACTAGTTATGTCTTAAATATTTTTATCCAGCTAGATAGAAATTTAAAGCATGCCCGGCTAAACAACATAAAACGAACTGAAGTTTTTGTGATAAATGAGACAATATTTGAATGACTATGACTTTTATGTCCACATGTGAATGCATATTTTATAAAGTTAGAATGACAAAAGTGATAATCACTTTCAAGCTTGAGAATAATTTTCTCCCAAATCACCTTTGAAGCCTCAGGGTCAATGAATACAAAATAGATCCTATGCAGATAGGTTTTGATTCATTTAAAAAGTTTGTCAGAGGAGAATGAAGCATACTGTAAAATTTGTGCTCTACTTGTACATAGGTCATGCAATAACTGACTCCAGTAAAGTGCCTTAGAATGACTGCTAATTAAATTTAATGGTTAGTTTCATTTCTCATTACAGGATATAAAAAGCAACATGGGGATAAATATTTTTTACTCCTTTGCCTTTACCTCAGTCGTTCTCATGAGATGCTTCTTAAATATGTTTGTTTTAATACAAGTTTTTAAGACAGCCATCCATATAATTCAGAACACAGATTATTAAAGCAGTATTGTTGACCATAAATATTTAGCAAAGTGCTCTTATATGGATATAAACATTTTTTGCATTCTGATTTATACTTTTAGACATCAGTCATTATCAGTCAATCTTTTGTGCAATGTGGTTTTGTATTCCATATATGACTGAAATAAATTCATTGCTTTAAAGAACCAATGAATATGTTTATTCTCATGGCAAAAATACAGTCTTTCACTGCTTAACAGGAACTTTATATATTTTGTAGGTGATATTGCATAAATATATCAATATAAATGACACCCTAATCCTAAAACAAATGCCAGATTAACTCATCTGTTTAATTTTGTTCTGCTGTAGTCTTCCTTTCTCAAGCTGTAATTATTCCTTGTTAAACTGAATTAAATGTGCCCTCAGGCATGTTCCATATGTGTTTGAATTTTGGTCTAAAGATTTTTCTAAGTGTTGTAAACTGCAACCTAACTTGATGTGTCAAGAGACAAATGGAGTGTAACCTACTCTTGTAACAAGTAGCTGAGTCTCATCCAATCTCAAGCAGGAACTGTTGAAACTGTGTTCAAACAAGACAGATGAAACTATGACCAAAGGAGCTGTGAATTTCACTTTCATTTTCTGCATGTCACTCCTGTTTGGCTACACAAACAAAATGCCAACTTGATGAAGGCAGACTGCTGAATCAGTTTTGGGTTGAACCGCAGCCTGGTTCTAGAAATGCCAATAAAGCCAACTAAACTCTATAAATTCAGCTTTGTTGTAATTTTTTCTAGTAACAGTTTCATGTTGAATATTTATCACTATGTTCCTCAGGTACTATTATCAAGTGCTTAGAATTTCCAGTAGCAATAAATTCCAGTAAATTTCCCTATTCACCTCATAAATCCAGAGAAGTTCAATATTTTGGCTTTCTAGTACACTTTTTATGAATGAGGATTTAGAATTAGATAAAACCGGTTTTAGCACTTACATCCTAATCTCCTATGTTATTTAATCTTTCAGCACTCCATTTTCTTTGCCTGTTAAATGGCTTCATTAGGAATTTTGTGAAGATTAAATGTAATCAGAGGAAAGTACATAGTGCCATGCTGAAACCTTCGTTACACTCTGTCCGTGGGAGACCCGCCACGTGCACAAAGTGAGTGATAAATTAGCTATTGTTCACGTAACTGGCCTCATCATTATTCCAAACACCTGCTCAGCTCCGCATACCCAGTTCCTCAAGAACATGCGATTCCTCAGGAAGAACGTTCTCCAAGGTTCCCTTTGCACCACGTGAACATCTTACACCACCGAGGAAGTAAAAGGGTGTTTACTCAACTTCTACGCTGTCTTAGAATCCTAAAATCAGAGGATGAGATGAAGGGAAAACGGTTTGCCAAGAGAGATGTTCAAGTTTATAGGATACTTTTAATATCTAACCTAAATTGTATTATTTTTAGAGAATTTAAATTCTATCTACATTTTAAAAATAACATATAAAAATAAGAAACCAAAGTAGGCCAGGACCCGTCTATTTAATGTTTTGTACACATAGTAGCTCAGAAAACAGTAGTGCAGAATTGACACCTTTTAAAATGCAATTTAATTTCATTTCCTTACATGAAATATAAATGTTAGGTCTGAAAATGTATACCTAAGCTAAGTAACTCTACAAATTCCATACCTATCAAGATATATAGATAACCTCACATAATATGTTAGATGTGATGCCCTAAAATTAAAGAATTTTATAAGTATTAGAAGAAAGCTTACATTAGCTATTCAATTTGTATTAGGATAGGCACCTGCTTTAGAAATAGATGGAGTAATAAAATTAATTTTGTGCCTCTATGTGAGTAGTTATTCAGAATGTGAGTGATCTGATTATATTTTCCATGCTGGTTATATTACCACATACCAATATGCTTCTTTGATATACATAAAATAATTTCAGTTATTATTTAAAATAATTTCAGTTATTAATTAACTCTTATGAGACCCATAAATACAAATTTGAACAAAAATGAATTAATAAATTACACAACATTTCATAAGAAAACCATGAAGAAATTGAGCCTGGGGAAATTTTTTGAAAGACAAAAGAGATGATACAAGGCAATGCAGTCTAGTAGTGAGCAATTTCAAAGGAAGAACAGCTAAATACAGTACTACGTAGGGTAACGAGGAGATGTTACCACATCAGTCTCTTCCGAAAAAGCTGACCATATATGCAAATGCAAAAACGGCAATAGTGGACTCAGGGGTCACCTTGAAGGCAAGGATCAAAAGATTAGACTTGAGGAGACAGGACAGGCAACTACTTAGAGATAATGAGAAAGAAGGTCATGTTGCTCGAGGAAATAATACCAGAGGCTGAGGGTTCAATCAGTCGGGTAGGAGAGACTGAGGACAGGGCTGTACCTTGAAGGCTGTCTCGGAGACCCTGGTACAAGGTAAATGAATTGTAGGTAAAGGCCATGACAGAGTGACTAATGAAGGCACCTCGGAAGTGCCCCAAAGGGCTAGGTGATGGGGAGTGATGGACTGAATAACAAAGTTAAAGGACAGGATGAGAAATCAAACATGATTTTAGTCCTGTGGCACTCAGGACTGTTAAGATGCTTGTATAGGAAAGCTTTTTAGCACAGGATAGCAAACCAAATGTTCTATTTTAGTCCAGAGTCATGTCTATCAAACTGGTAAGTATAAGGTATTTGTGAATAACAAGTAAAATACTGCTACATCTTCTTGAATTTTTAGAAATCTAGATGGATTAGCAGAATAATGTAACAAGATGACTGGGACAAAATTTTAATATTCTAGACTTATACCATTTTTTTCCTTTCTTGATAATCAGCCCAGTGTTTGTTATATTAGGCAATTTAAAAACATTTGTTTATTAAACCATTATATCTTTGCCTTCAATGTGAAGCACAGGGGGGGATACCTCAGTACTCTGCACCCATTGATTTGGAGAGGTATGACAAAAACCAAAAGCAACAAGTACTAAATTATTTTGATTAGAAAAGGTAGAAGGTAACAAGACAATCTACAGCAACAAGTTCTACTTTTGGTGTCAAATATCAAATGAATGAATACTGGCACAGAATATTTACATCAAAATTTTTGCATCTAGTACCAAATTGAATGAGTTTCAAAGCAGTGAGTGTTGAACAAATCACCAAGTAACTGCACTGAGTAAAATTTGAGTTGAAAATTCTGTAAGGGATGAATTTAAAAATAAATTTTTAAAACTGGGTGGAATTCATCTATCAAATTGCCTTGCTAGTTTTCTGTTGAATAAGTCTCCTTAAGGATGAAAATTATCTTTCAGTAGGTCAATAAGTTAGGTAAACTAACAGTCAACTTAAACTGTTTCAGGACAAATTCTGTTTTCTCAGATCGTACTGTTCTTTCACAGCTAGAAAAGGGATAATTTCCCTTTTCATTATTTAATGCCAAAATGATGTGAAAAGTATGATTATTGACATGTTTGTATTTTGAATGGCAAAGAAATGTATTCTTCGCACATGGTCTTTTCTACATATGCATTTCTCTTTCAATGCACTTATTGTGACCTCAGGAGAAAAAGTGTGATAAGGACAGGTGCTTTGATCTTAAATTGGAAAGTTCCCTGTTTCAAGGGAATGAATAAATATCCCTGTCTTCTTACTTATAAATGATTTTTAAAAATCAAGACAGAGGCACACTCTATCTTGATTTTGATAGGAACACAAACAATAAACAAGAAAAACATTATATTGTCTTTTCAGTTATTTTGACAAATTTATAACAACTGAATTATGCTTCTAAATTGCATATTTTCAAAAATTTTACCTCTGTTTCCACAAGGGAAACTTTTCTTTCCTAATGTGTATTTTGCTTATATTAGTTTATGAGTTACATGAAATAGTAAGTAGTTAGATCATAAACTGTATCTGCCTCTCCTCTGGCCATTATATAGCTTAATAAAGAAAATATTTCATTTTTAATTGATTTTATTGGTACATTTTATGTAGACATTATAACCACATTCAATGCTGAGAGTTTGTGCCAGTACCTGACACATATTTGTTCTCATTTTAATCATTCCCCTGTCCTCCTTACAACTCCTTGACCCATATTACACAAGCTTTACTTAATTTTTTTAAAAAAAAAAAAGAGTGAAAATAAAACAAAGCATTTTAAATCAAACTAGTTGTAGCATAAAAGTCCTTGAAACCTGCATCTAATTTTAGAAAGAGGAGATGAAAACAAGCATTTTAAAGTCTAAAAGTTTAACATGCGTGTTTATGTTCCTTTCTAGAAAGTAGCTACACTTACAATAAGAACTTCAGTCTTGACCTTCCTACTACTTCAGCTCCCAGGACTTTGTGCTCAATCTCATCCCCGTTCCTCGTTCCCTGAGACCTGGTGAGGTCTTTCAGATTTTCCTACTGTTTGTTAACCCTATCTCCCCTCTGCCAAACAATATTTTCCTTCACTGAACTTGCCTGTGTCCTGGATGAAACAATAGTTTGTAGCAAGAGTAGCCCGAGGAAAGAGACCTAAAGATAATTTCACGCTGCAAGACTTTCTAAGTATTTGATATACATGTGGATAACCTCCATGCCAAGGAAATATTTAGCCCTAGTAAAATATGACATAGTGGTAATATTTTGACCTCAGAAATTGTAATTTTTAACAAAAATCTCATAAATTTTTTTGGTAAAGACTTTTTTCTCAGAAATTCTCAACAAATCCTCATCCTCAAAACATAAACCTTCCTCTATCCATCACAAAGCAAATAGTGAGGAGCAACTATCTAAGAGGCACTTGATTTTCTGTTTTGATAGATCTGAAGGGATGAGATAAAAATAAAAAATACCTGAATAGGTGGATACCTAAATTTTAAAAGTAGAAGGAGCTACAGCGTGGAAATTGTTAAGTGAAAATCACAGTATGTAACTGCCTAGTTACATAGCTGTCTAAATATGTGTACGTATGCAGTTGTGTGTTTCTCAGCATTCCCATGGATCGAATGTCTGTCAGATTTAATGGGGACAGCATTTATTTATTCACTGAAAAACTCAGCTGAAATCTAATGCTTCTCTTAGATTAGACATGCAGCTAAATGGGGACAGGTGAAGGAGTAGAACACAAATATGAGGTTTCCAAGTGAGATAAGGGGATGAAGGTGCTCCGAAAGGTAAGCCAGCAGCCAATGAGTGTGTGTTCGGAGAAGAGGGTGGGGTATGATATCTGAATGTGAAACACGAGCAGAGTTTTAATCAACAGAAAACTAAAGGAATCTAATTCCCTTTGTTCAAATGCCATTATTTGTTTTATTTGTTCATAATAATCAGGAAACAGAAGGTAAATGTATAATAAAAGTAAATATGATGTTAAAATATGGGCAAAGAGAAATTATTAAGCTAAATATAAATTTTAAAACATAAATATTCCAGCCCAGCATGGTGTCTCATGCCTGTAATCCCAGCACTTAGAATACTGGGTCAGGAAGAGCACTGTGAGTTTGAGGCCAGTCTGGGATACATAGTGATTTCAAAGTCAGCATAATTTATTCTCAGCACTGAAATAAGTAAAAGAAAAGACTGTTTAAAATGTTTCAAGTTATATACACATACATATACAATAATATATATAGTATACATGTAATGTACATGGATAAATACATAAATTATGTATAGATAATAAATATATAAATTATAAATATATAATAAATATATAAATATATTATCAACTTTATTGCTCAATATATGCAAATCAGTAAGCTAAGCACTGTAAGTAACAGTTACTTTAAATCCTAAATTACAATCCAAAATTTGAACTCTAAATTGTAGTATAACTTTACAGTTCGATGTTGCATAGAACATTTAGTTTTTGATTAGGATTTTTGTTTGCAGATTTAAATATAACTCAAATTAAATCTTTTTTGTTCTAATCTAGACTGACTTTAGACTTTCTCTCCCTCAGGGCCTCTCCACGTGGTCAATGCAGCTGGCAGTTCAGCTCCTTACATGACAGTACAAGGGTGCAAGGTCAGGTGGTCCTAGAAATTCACTAAGAAGTTACAAGGGCCCTTTTAACCTAGCTGCAAATATCCAACACAGTAACATCTGCTTCATTCCATTGGTCACACAACTCATTAAGCAAGCAAGGTCAACTTGAGTCTAGGTAAAAGAATTAAGGCTTATCTTATGGAAGAAATACAAAAGAAAATATAGTACCATAGAAGGTGAAGAAAAATGACTGGATAATGTACATTTTAATATGCTACATTCCTTTAATGCAGTAGAAATCTAAGCTAAATGGAGATTCATAATACAAGGATGATTGCAGAATATTCTTCACACATCACAATGAAAGAATGGAGGAGATTGAAAAGAAAATAAAGTAATACTTCCCAACATGAATTTAATTATGTGTATATTCTTTTTCAAATTTAAAAAAAATTAAATTTTTAAATTCAAATCTTTATTGGCACATTATGAATACACATCATTGCATTCAACGTTGAGACTTTGTACCAGAATATGACATGACATGATTCTCATTTTTTTCCTTCCCTGATGCCCCACCACCTCCACCCCCTAAGTACATAAACTTCATTTCCTTTTTTTTTATTGCTATCACATTCTTTTTCTTTTTTAAATATGTGTTTGTCTGCTGTACCTAATGTTTGCATCTCTGGTGGAAAATTGTATATGTACATAGTACATCTTAAATGCTTTTTATATCCCTTTTTATTTCTCTCCCTCTTCTTCCATCTACCTCTCGATTTTTTCCTTTTTATTGCATATGTCTGCATATGTAATGTCTGCATTCCTTGTGTGGTGTTCATATATGTGCATAATATGTCTTAGTTACATTTTTTTTATTCTTTTCCCCTTTTTTTCTCTCTTGGCACCTTTCATCTCTTGAAACGCTTCCCATTTGAAATGATCTAGCTCTCTACTTCTTACTCCCTTTTTTTATACTTTAAGTTTCCCTTAGAAGTAAACCATGTAATATTTAAGTTTGCACATCTGATTTATTTTAATATTATAGTCTCAAGGTGCATCCATTTGCCTGAAAATGATTCATTTGTCTTTTTAATATTTTTAAAGTATTATTTATTTATTTTTACAGTACCAGGGAATCAAACTTGGGCCCTGTTGCTTGCAAGGTGGTTATGGCACCACTTGAGCTAAATCCCCAGCTTTCCTTTGTCTTTCTTTATGATAGGGAAGTAGTCCATTGTGCGTAAATATCACACTTGCTTTATCTGTGCATCTGTTGATAGACATGTAGGCTATTTCTAAGATTTAGCTATTATGAGTTATGCTACCTAAATATGAATGCTCATGTACCTCTGTAATAAGAGGTTGTTAACACTTTGGGAAAGAAAATAGCTGGGTCAAATAGAATTCATAGTTTTAGTTTTTAAGATATCTCTGCACTGACTTCCATAACAATTGTACTAGTTTACACCCCCATCGTCAGTGTCGTAGTGTTTCTTTCTCTCCAGGTCTTTTACATTATTTGATTACTTGATGACAGATTCTTTCTGGGGTAAAATGAAATCTCAGTGTTGTTTTAATTTGCATTTCTACCAAATGAAAAAAGCCCAGGTCTGGTTGGATTTGCTGCTGAATTCTACACAAACTTCAGGGAAGTGCTAACACCAACACTTCTCAAGTGTTTCAATAAAATTGAAAAGGAGAAAGTATTGCCATGACAAAAATAAGTTTGGCTACCGTTCAATGGGAACATAAAATAACAAATGCTATTTAAAGTTCTTTAGTAGTTATATTACAATTAAGGGAGAAATATAAAATTAATATGAACCTTGTATTTTAGGTAACAATACATCTAATAATTATATATGTTCAATAAATAATCAAAATAGATCAGCTGTAGGTGACATGTTTTACTTTTTATGCAATATCTGTGAATCTAAAGTATATTTTATACTTATAAAATACTTGAGTGGTAATAGTGAACTCTACGTTTTGCTGCTACCCTTCTGTCTGTAACCTTGGTAAATATATTCCTATCTATCTATCATTTGTATATGTATCCTTTGCCTGTGTTTTTTCATAATACATACTACTTTGGGGCAATTTTATTAACTTCACTATAGTGGACTCTCGAGTTATGACCAACTTACCATATGAATAGCTTGATTTTGCTTGCAGTTTTGGTTTTAATTTACTAATGAAAACAACATTAAATTCCACCTCCCTCAAGAAAGAATGGCTGCTGTCAGGAAATCAACCAAGAGATGCTGGAAGGTCTGTGGGAAAACAGTAACCTTTCTCCAAGGTCAGTGGAAGTGTAGGCTGATTCAATCAATGTGGATATCAGTGTGGAGACTCCTCAAAAAACTAGGAGTAGAGGTCTCATTTGAACCTGCTATTTTCCTGTTGGATATTTTTACAAACGAATTAAAAGTGGTATACTGTATTGTTTCTCTAGTGTGATAAACTGAAGATGTAAATGAGGTTCAGAATCTGTGATAAGTATTGTGAAATAAAAAGATAAAAGGGTAAAAGAAGCTGGTGGGCAGAGGAAAGCAAAGTAGGAATCTAAAAAATATGATGGTAAAATGAAAAAACAAACAAAGGTTATGTATACAGGGAATGGGGGTGTAAGGTAGGGCAAGGGAAAGTGAAAAATTGAGAATCAAAATATATCATGAAAGGTACATATTATTAATGCTCAGTGTAATAATGTATTCCTAAAATATACAGATAAACTCAATTTATTAAAAAAAAAACTTGACTTCTGACCTGAGTGCCAGCCTTCAATTCACCAACTTGAGGTACAACCAGCCCTCTTGAATGAATTGTGTTCATAAGTTAAGGGTTCATCATCTAACCATTTAATGTCAATAATTATACTCTGTTTATATTAAATGTGTAAAATTCATTTTGCTTTACTTCCCACATAACTCTTAAATACATTCACATATTGTTTTCCCTACTTTTCTTCAATTTTACTTACAATTCCTATATACACTTAGGTCATATAATAACATTGCTTATTTCGTTAGCTGTTATCTTGCAAAGAGGCTGTCTGGCACTCAGTTGTTTATGTATGTAATGAGAGCTAATGAAGAGGCTGAGGCAGTAGGATCACAAGTCTAAGGCTGGCCTCAACAGCTCAGTGAGACCCTTTCTGAAAACAAACAATAGAAGAAGTTGGTATATGGTTCAGCTGAGGAACTTTTGCCTATCAGGCATGAGGCCTTAGGATAATTTCAAATGACCTTTGTTTGCAACAAAGGTCTCGGTAACAGTTTACACCACACTGAAAATAAATATAACATCTTACCACACATGTTTCACTTATTTATAAAGCAGTGAAGAATAGAATTCCTAGATAAACTGTAATTTCTGATTTACTGATTTCTGTCATAAATCTATGTATTGCACTATATGTTACAAGACAGATCTTTTATTGTTAATTTCTTACTAAAGATCGACTCAGACACTCTCAATGTTAAATCAACCTCATAATAACTTATATAAACCACTTAACCATTTATTATCCAGCTCATGAACCATTTAATTCATTGAATCTTTCCAAGAACAGTGTTCTCCTTATGTTTGTATTCCAATGTTTAACATATCCATCCAACAAGAAACAAATGGTATAAATAGATAACTTGAATATGAGAAATGCAATGCTTTATAAAAGGATTTTTAATACTTTAGTTTTCTGAACTGAGGAAATTTATAGGCACTAATACTTAGTATACACTTTGCAGTTTTATTAACTTGCCCATAATGTATTATGAAGTCATATTTAGTTGAACACAATGTTCTAGCTTCCTTTAATGGCTTTATTCTGTTGACCAAGATATATTTATTTCCATACTGTCAGTTTTATAATAGCTCTTACTATGTCCTGCAGTGGCATCTATCTAACAAAATGACTGATTTCAGAGGAAGAAGACATGAGAATAAGTGAGCAAAATAAGACAAAGTACAGTATAGTGAATTCTTCTTTCTAATTCTCTTAATCAAGAAGCTTCATTTTCTATGTAAAAATTTTTCACTCTGTCATGAGGCTCTGCAAATGATTTTTAAGTGTTTAATTTCTCCTTCTATCACAATGGCAGACAGTTATGGAGAACAAAAAAACAAGACTGTGATTCTGAGTAATAAAGCCAGACTTCTAAGGATAGAAAGTGAGTAATCTAGTAATATTTTCACGTTTTCCCTTACACCCACCCAACTGCATGATCCTTTGTCTATGTAATAAACTCTAAGTTTTTCACCTTATACACAGGAGAGTTATTATGCAGTAGGGAATGTACAAGAGACCTGAACCCATTAACCAAGCTGAGATGATAACTGGCAAATGGTCACTGTGAAGACATTAAAAACAATACTTAAAGCTAGAGCTGCACAAATGACCCATCAGGGCGGAGCAATGTGTATTTGTCAACATTCACAACTGTTTTTCATCTGAAGATTGTTAATTTAAGGCAAATTAAGTTCCTCCTGGGAATGAAACTATTCAGAAAAGGAAGGATCTCCAACATTCTGCTTTCTGTATAAAATGTTTTACTAAAACAATTCAAGAGAAAATTGATTCACATTTTGACTTTGGAATAGCTTGAGGCCATAGGTCAAAGAAAAATCTCCATTAATTTAGGCATTTTATAGGCTCCTTTATTAATATTTAATTCTTGCTTAGAATTATGACATCACCTTATTACCTCAAATTGTGATTTATAAGTGATAGTAATGTAAAAGTGTCAGTATATCACAATTTCACAAAGTACAGCTCATAGAAATTTTCCGATATGTTTTATGAAAGAGGAGAAGCTTAAGCCCTTTAATTAATAACCTGCCCTGGAAAACCATCTTTCTGGAAGAGTACAAAAGGACTTCAGGGTAGCAAATAATAGCCTGACATCCCCTTTTATTTCTAAAGGAATCATTTGCTATTAATAATGGTAAGCAGAGTTTTGGGACATTTTATGGGCGCATCATTCCTTTAACTTGTCAGCTGGTTTTATGTTACAGAGAAGAAGGTGACGGGGTGAACCGAGCTTGCAGGCACATATAACATTATGGAAGGTGAAGAATCTATGACGCGTCATCAGACAAGCCATTTCATTTTGTCACCGAGTTATATAGCGAAGTCACGGCTTCCTGAGGAATTATGGCAAAGTTATCAATTGCCATCTTCGCTCTTACAAAGTTTCCACATGCAAACGTTAACAGTGATTGATTTAATCACATCAAGGGAAATTTAGACACAAACAATTACAATATTTTCGTCTCATTTAAAATAGTGAGATTTTTGCATTCTTTGTGTATATAATTACAAATAATTCTTCATTCCAGTCACATTAACTCTTCATTGGTGACAGTTTGTTGTTGACCCCAGAGCTAGTCTCTGCTCCCCTTGTTCCGATCCTACCTGCTCCCATGACTGTCTCCATCACATCCACAGGGACCTCCCTCTTTCAACCAAATAATGTTAAAATTTCTACCTTGGGAATATTGCAACAGCAAAGTGCTAGGAAGTAGGAATGGTTGAACATGGAATTACACCTACTAGAATATTTACAAAGAATTCCTTTAACACTTTCACAAAGCTCCTGAACAAATATGAAATGTAAAAGTTAATTTTGCCAATATTTTATTGATGTTAATATTATAAGAGCAAAGTAATACTAGCATGTAAACATGTTAAATATGTATTTATCCACAACATTGAAATAAAGGCATTATTCACTATGATGGAACTATAAACAAGATAATTTTCACTAAGCTATCCTATCACAGTATAGTAGATAGTGATGAAAATACAGGTAATAATTTAGTCAAATACATTAAAGCCTCTTACAGTGCAATGAGAAATAAGTGAAATAGGATCCTGATAGAGTAAATGAATGGAAAGGATTGGACAGTGTCTGTGCTGCTTTTATTTGTGGAAGTCCATTAAAAGCAACATTTACTTAAAACCTTAGTGAATAAGGATATTTAAGCCATCAAAACTGAGAAAAAGCATTCCAGGTAGATAGAGTAGCAAAGAGCAATTTTCTACTACTGTCTGTATTCTGACTTAGAGATTCCAAGTTGTTACTAAACCTTACCAACCTTTCAGAATTATGAGATATTCTGTATTTTCTGCCCCTCAATCATAGTGCAATGTTGAATTATATTACATAAAATAAATACTCAAGTTCTTATGATACTTGAATACATGCAACACTAACAGCTAACTGTAAAGATTTAAAAAACATAGATTCAAAATATTCAAAATTCAAGTCTATCCCTTAAATTGCATTTTATCATGACAAATTAAAAAAATGAAATGTTTCCACACATTTCCAAATGTCCATTGGACTACATAATCTTATTTTAAATCATGTTCCTAGCAACATGCTCCTGTGTGTTATTAACCTATAACACAACAAAAAAATGTGTTCATAGGTTACCCATTATGTTTGGCAGTATCATTGTTGGTGCCTAGATGTCCACCCAAGCCAGATGTAACCACCGGGGAGGCTTTGAGAAAACAATTGAGTTATGGAGCTTTATAGCTGCCTTGCTCCTAGAAGGTAAGGAAGGGGCAGGTCCCTGTGGCTGTGTCCAGAGGTGAGATTCACCTTCCCTACTCCTCCCTTAACTTTCTCTGTCTCTCTTGACTGGTGTTTGGTAAACAGACACATCTTCAGCCTGTCCTGTCCTGTGATATCCTTGTCACCAGCCAACTAAGGCTTGAAACCTCAGTCACAATAAACCTCTTTCCTTTAAGCTGATAATGTCTGGTATTGTGTCTCAACAATGAATAAAGTAAAACAGGCACGTGATGAGCTAAACATTACAACAGGGTTCTTTTAGTAGGAATTGTGTGAATCTGATTACATATGTGAGAACTTAAAATTTTGAAAAAAATACAAGTGAGGTTAAACGTAAAATTATCTAAGCTGATTTCTCCAAACACTTTTTAAAGAATTACTTATTAGAAATAGACCAAAATTACACAATACCACTTTTAAATATAAGTGACAGTTTTGTTTATCTTATTCTTATGGATTATCTTTGAAAGACTGAAGAGCCTACAGGAAAGAAAGCTATTATGCAAAATCTTTTATATGCAGAGTTAAATAATCAAATAATAAACTGAATATGTTTTGCATTCAAAAAGAAAAGTAACATAATATGACAGGTTCTGTGTTAAACATTTTTCTAATGTACTCTCTTTTGATAGCCATAACAGCACTACAAGTAAATGAATTATCTTTAATTGACTATTGAGAAAATAGAGACACAGAGAGAATAATTTTTCTGTTAGTGTATATGCTAAATTACTGTGAATGCTAAAATGAAAGAGGTTTCTTTTTCCTTCATTTTGCAAACAAATCGTAGGCGGATATTCAAAGATCAATCGATGCCTGAGATTCTTAACATCCTCTAGGGAATCCCTTTCCTTCGAGGTAAATTCTGCACAATTCCCTAATGTCATTTTAATTTGCATAGTTGGAACTAGTTCATCAATATTGGCTCTATATTGCAATTCAAAGAAATAGGACACCATGAAAGAAAGGCAGGCTTGAAATAAATGAGCTAAATGTTTCATATATTGCTGATTTGCTGAATCTAAAAAATGTAATTTCCAATTTGTTCCCTGTCAAAACTTGGTGGGGAGGGAAGACATTCTAGTACCAGAGGAGAGAGAGGAAGAGTGATATGCATGCAGGTAACTTTCAGTCTTTCCTAAAAAGAATAAGAGGACGTAAAATTAAAGAATGTGTATTTTAGGTTTTGTCCACCATTGCTGTTTATAGTTCCTATAAATTATGTAATTTCCTAAGTGAATAGAACAGTAACAGAAAAGGTTGATAAATGCCCTGATTTCTGAGCCAAGCTTTCTAATACTTTTGTAAGTAGAGGTGCCAAGAAAACCTGTTGATTAATCTCTGGTCTTTGGGGCCAGTTCAGTGCTTTTGGTACCTGCCTTGCAAGTGCAAGATCCCTAGTTTGACCCTCGGTAACCACATTCCACCATGATGTGTGTAGTGCCTGAACTACAAAGTGAGACCCTGTCTCAAAAAAAAAAAAAAACCAAATAAAAAAAAATGAAACAAAATGAAACAAAACAAAACAAAAAAACCCTTCTAGACTTTGACTGTAGTTCCCCACATAGAGCTTCTAAATTCCTGGGACCTTTGTGAATGGTAGAACTGTCTTTTCTTCTAATGATATGATTAAAGGTAAGATTGTGAAAATGGGGTGATCATGATAACCTTAGAGGTCTCAAGTATACTTACAGTTTTCTAAAGAGGGACGAAGAGTTAGTAATAGAGCGACTAATGGATGTTACCTAGAGGAAACAGATCCAGACCCCATACAAATCTCTAAATTATGAAAATCAGAGTTTCTGGACAGCCAAGTATCTTCATACTCCTTGTCAATGGCACATCCAGCTCTCTGGAGCCTCCCACATAGGGACCTTTTCTTCGTAACCCATTGTCTGTTGTTCCTCTATGTTCTCCACTATTCCCTGTTCAAACAAAAATTACAAATAAAGAAGCATTTGTATGATATAAGGAAGAGGCATGACAGCCCTGTTTGACAGCGAGTCAATCAGAAGCTTGTGTCTGGTCCCTGAGCCTTCAGCCTGTGGGATGAGATGTGAACAATACCAACACCAAATCCTGGTGGTGATGTGGAGAAAACAAAAAACAAAACAAAACAAAAAACCCTCCTCCCTGATTGGTGAGAACATAGGCTGGTGTAACCATTGTGGAAATCAATGTGGAGATTCCACAAAATATAGGAGTAGAGGGCCCATTTGACCCTGCAATGTCCATGCTAGATATATATAAGAAAGAATCAAAAGTATCATGTCACAGCAGCATATATGCACCTATGTATTTCATAAGTGAAATAAATAGCAACAGATATGTATATGACATATAATTTCTCCAGTACATGAAACTGAAAGTGCAAATGAAGTTCAGAATGTATGATGTGTTATGAAATAGGATATAAATGTTCAAAGGGAAAAAGGAAAGAAGGAAAAGGAACAACAAAGAAGGGAGATAAAAACTTTTGATGGAAAAAATAAAGAAACGGAAACAAATCTTATGTACATAGGGGTTTAGGGGCAAAAGGGAAGGCAGGGGAATTGATAAAAATGAGAATCGAGGTACATCATGGACAAGTGCAAATTCTCAATGTTGAATATGATCATAATGTATATCTAAAATATATCAATTAACTAAATAAAGGAAAGAAAGAAACAGATATTGTGAACATACAAAAGAGGGATTAACCCCCTACAGTCTGAAAAGAAGTATTTATTTGGAATTTTCAAAATGACTCTCATTTCACATACTATGGTAAATTTCATTTTATAGAATTTATTTAGACTCATTTAAAATAATTAAGAACTTTATGTAAAATTAACATACCATGATGTTATAGAACTAAAATATATTTTTGTTCACTACGTAAAGGTTTTCATCTGTCAAGTATGTTTATGTCTTTATATAATCAATATCTATTTAATACAAAATTTGTACAAGGTAGTAAGAAAAGGATGAAACAGTGCATAAGCTCTTTGTACTAAGTTTATTAGGCAAGTGACATCAAAATATTCATTATAAAATACATACTGTAATACACATAGAATTGTAAATAATTCTGAGGTAAAATATAGCCTCTTGAAGCACAAAAAGTAGAATTCTGTTACAACTATTAATGGAAGGTCTACTATTATAATGCAAATGACCTTTGAGATTATTATATGATAAACTGACAGATGGAGATCGGTTACCATGAAGATCAAGAGCAAAACATGGAAATCATTAAGAAATTTCCCCAAAATTATACATATCTGACTTCAGGATATGATACATTTGCAGAGAAGTCTAAATGAATTATGTATAGAAAGATAATATTGGTGCAGATTTGTTTCTTTTAAAAATTCTATGTTCCTATAGAACAGAAGACCAATGTGTTAACCATTTGGTTAGGATAATACAGACACAATATTCTGCAAAGTATAAATGAATGAGATTGTTTCCATTTTAAAAATTTTATTCCATAGATGTTTGGTTTCAGAAATCATACAAGTATCTCATATGAGATGCTGTGTAGTTGAGCTCTTACAAGTGTGTTTTACCATACTTCCTTACCTGCTATTAGAACACTGGAAGTTCTTAATGATCAAGTAAGAGATTTAAATGACTAGGTACACTGGAACTATTGTAGATGTTGTAATAAACAGTGTGGCCTAAAGAATCGTTCTGGTCTCAAAGAGGGCACTGTACAAAAGAAGGATATGGGCTGGGAATTCAGTTCAGTGGTTCCAGTGTCTGCCATGCAAGTTCAAGGTCCCAAGTTGAATTCCCAGTAACTACATACCACAATGCTGAGCATGATAACTCATGCCTGCCAGCAGTCGATTCGACATACCACAGTCCTGGGCATGGTGGCTCATGCCTGTAATCCCAGTACTCGAGGTGCAGAGGAAGGAGAATTGCTGTGAGTTCTAAGCTATGCTGGACTACATAGTGAGTTCAGGTCCAGCCTGAACTACAAAGTAAGACCCTATCTCAAAAATAAAAAAAATTAAAAAAAAAAGAAGGATATGGATGAGACAAAAGCTCTTAGGAACTTAGGAAAAGAATTTGCTTTATGTATTTTGAAGAAATAGAACTTGCCATAGGAAAAGATTTCCTTTAAAAGCGGTTAATATTAAATTAAATTTACATTCCATTAAGAATTGTTCACTTATTCTGTCTGGATGAAATCAGCTCCAATTTACTTATAAAAATTTGCATAGTATTTTTCCAAGGTTTGCAGTATTTTTCCACCATGCATTGACTTAGTTCTTAATCTACTGCTCTGGACCCAGAGGAAACATTACTTAAATTATTAATAGTAAAGAAATTAAAATAAAACTCTGATAAAGAACAAAATACTCAATTTTAAAATAAACACAGCAGACAAAATGTAATTTCTTGTTTAATAAATTTGAAAATGCAGAATAGAAAAATGGTATGAGAGAGCAACTACTCATTTGCCAAGTAACATGTCATGAAAATTATCCAACATGTTCTGAATGAATTAAATATTTACAAGCCATAATGAGTGACTAGTAAATGTAAAAATAATCCATTACTTTATGTCAAACATTCTACATTTATTTATGCCTTAGACATGGCGTGAGGCTGGATTTACAGGTGAAAGCCTAATTGAATTGATGCAGAAAATTTCAAGACTGCACATTTGAGGTGTGACATGGACATTATTAGCAGTTATGCCTACATTTATAGTGATAATTGATAATACACAAAACAGAAGAATATGAGGAATGTGTGATTAGGCCAGAAAAAGACCAGTAAATCTGGAGCCAAAGGAGCTTTGGCTGTCATAGAGATTAATGTCTTTTAAAAGAATACAAATGCTCTACAAAAGGATAATAAGAAACATATTTTGAAGGCATCTCAGGAACTGACTAGATCCTACCGATGCCACGCTCAAGGACATGTGAATGGAAACTCCTCAGGAAGAATGTTTGGGAAAAGATGTCCAGAGCCTGTTTGTATTCAGTGCTGCTTGAGAAATGATTTCCCTCCCCTAATTTTTTTCCTTTCCTCTTTTCACTTTCCCCTTCCCCTCTTTCCCTTTTCCTTTTGAACATTTTCTTCCTATTTTACAATATCTATCATACATTCTGGACCTCCTCTACATTTTCAGTTTCTCATACTAGAAAAATGATAAGATATTTACACATCTGTGACCTATTTATTTCACTTGGAGTATGGCCTCAAAGTATATCCATTTGAGTATAAATTCTCCAATCTATCATTCTTTATTGCTGAGTAATACTACATTTTGTTAAAAAAATGTACAAATGATAAGTTTGAATCATTTCTACTTAAATGGACATACCTTGAGGATATCCTCATAAGTGAAATAAATAAGGCACAGATAGGTACATATTGCATCTTTTCTCTGGTATGAGAAAATTAAGATATAAATGAGTCCGAGGATTGTATGTTAAATATTGTGAAACAGAAAATGCTCAATGTAAATAGGGTAAAGAGGGAAAATGTTAAGATTGTAACAAAAAAGTAAGGAAACAAATTTTATGTATATGAGGGGGTGGTAGGGTGGGTAGGGCTATGGGAAAAAATGAGAATTAAGTTGTGTCTTATACTGGTACAAATCCCCATTAAGGAGTGCAATCATGATATGTATATTTAATGTACCAATAAAGATAATTTTTAAAAATGTGCAACTTCTTTATCCAGTCTCCAGCTGATGGGAATTTGGGACATTTCCATGATTCAGCTATTAATCCTAGATGCACTATGTCGCTGTGATATGATGCTTTTAATTTTTTCATGTATAAATCTAGCGGGGAAACAGCAGGGTCAAATGAGGCCTGTAATTGTAATTTCTGAGAAATCTCCACACTGATTTCTACAATGGTTGCACTAGTTTAATTTCCCTCCACTGGTAGAGGAGAGCTCTTTTCTTCCCACATCCGCACCCCGATATTTGTTGTTGGTTGATTTTTTGACAGCAGCCATTATTTCTGGTGTTGTTTTCATTCTACATCTCTCAAATGAGAAGGGTTATGGGGGGCAGGAAATGAGAAAAATGAGAATCAAGAGATATCATGTATAGGTATGAATTTTCAGTGTTGAATGTAGTCATAGTATATGTACCAGTAAACTCAATAAAGGGGAGAGAGGTGTCACCTCTTTAAAAAAAAAGAAAGTATTTCCCCATATTCAGCTGTCCAGATACTGAAAGGTAACTTCAGCTATGGCCCAAGGGGACGCTGCTAGTTTGTACTGGAAGATTACTGTGGCATCATGCAGAAGATGCTGGTTTTAAAGGAAAAAACATATTTGAAAAGAAAAAGAAAAAAAAAACAGACACAAAACTTATGTATGAAGAGGGAAAGTAAGGCCTGAAGTGAAAAGTGTAAAAATATGAATCAAGATATATCATGTTCAAGTTCAAATTCTCAGTGATGAATGTGTTTATAATGTACACTTACAACGTAATGATAAAGTTAATTTTTTAAAAAATAAGCTGGTTTTGTAGGCACATAGAATGTTACAGTTAACAGGATCACTGAGGCTCACACCTAGATTCCAAAGTATGGTCCTAGGGCCCAGGCAATGTGTTCTTGGGTCTGAACCCCACAGGAATCCTAGGGGTTGCATCAAGCTGTGAGGGTGAGGTCACGGGCTATGGAGAAGCCAGGAAACTGACAGACTAAGAATATGGAATGTTGGCCGAGCAGAATCCATGTAAGACCACAGTCAGCAAATCTACAGGGCGGAGCTACACAGACACAGACATTCACATACCCTAGATAGCACATTTGCAATTAAAGGTTTAACATTTGCCCTGCTGGTTTTTTGCTACATTCAGTTTGGTCCGGTTCCTTTGGTCCAGTTCCTTTCTGCCATGCACCCTTCCCCTTTTAGAATAGGAGTGTTTACTTTGTGTTGTTTTATCTTGGAAGTCATTTAGAAAACAAAAACAAACAAAAACAGGGCTTCACAGCTAAGGGTGACTATTTGAGGATGCTTTGTACTTGGATTTTAAGAAACCTAGAGCCTTTGAGACTTTGCAGAATGAATTAGTGCATTTTTGGTTTTACACGGGATGTTGTATCACACAAAATTAAAGTGAAACCTTTTTTATGGTATTTTTTGTAGATTAAATATGAATTAAGGAGATGTGTCAAGATGACAGAAGGTGGATTTGAAATGATTTTGATTTTCACCTTGATGAAATATGAGACTAAAAGAAATGTAAATAGATTCTTCAGATAATAAAATGATTCACCGATGAGTTCCTAGCTGCATGAGCTTATTAGCAAAGGGGGACTTACTGGAGACAATCACTGAGTGTGTCTTTGTGGATACGTCTCTTTTCTTCCTCTCTGCATCACATCTGTTGTGAGGTGAGCCACTTTGCTTTCTTATGCTTTTCCATCACACTGTTTGGCCTTACCTCCAGCCCACAAAAATAGAATCAACTGGCCATAAACTGAAATTTCTGAAAACATAATCCCAAATAAACTTTTGTCTGCTAAGATTGCAATCCAGAAACTTTGTCAATGTGACAGACAGCGGACCAGTACAACACATATGAATTTTGACCTTAGATACTTAGAAATCTAATGCTGATGCAAGAGGTATAACTTGCAGTGCAGGACACATGTGGTGGCCACAAGCCTCTGGGTTCAATCTCTAGCATGAAAAATAAAATGAATGTAGTCTAAAATACCTAGATATAAGATATGATATTTCACCATAATATCACACAATGCTATTTATTTACAGATAACAATAGATCTATTTTTTCCATGGCCAAGGACATTTGCAATGTCTAAAATATTTAGATTATCATACTTCTGTGTTTGAAAGGAAGCTAGTAGCAATTAGTGAGTAGAAGCTGGAGATGCTGATAAATGTCTTACAGTGAGTGGACAAAATCTCCACTTCAACAATAATCTATACAAGCCAAAATACAAACACACAAATACTGAGAAACCCCATGTTATAGTATTGCTGTAAGCTTGAAAAAACAAATTTAATTAAATTAATGTAATTATATGGTTAGATTTGGGTTATAAACAGATTAAATGACATTCTCCATATAATAGAATGTGCTTAATTCATTTGACAGTCTTATTTAGTGTACACATCAGAATAGGTCGACTAATTATATGTATGGTATGTTTATGTGAAAGGTAAAATCTGGAAGAAAATAGTCTCCTACGCATTCTCCATGAGTGCACATAAATGCTTTCTTTGATGTTGTTTTAAAATGATAATTTTTCTGTATTTATCAACTAGAGGGATCATATTAACTAGTTATTAATGCAAAAACAAAATCATAACATAGGTGAAGGAGGTATACAATTAAATTTAGTGGGATCCTACTTAATTGTAAAATCTAATTTTTGCTTAGTTTAAACTCATGCAAGAAACTATAAACCTGACAGTATAGACTTTTAGGGTCAATTTCCTTAAAGTTTCTGGTTTCATCTGCAATTTTTTTTCTTTAAAGGATGCCTCATATATGACATACAGCATCATTTTTGTTCATTTATATTTCATACTTTCCACTCATCCATTTCCAATGGTTCTGGAGAGAGTTTTAGGAAAATGTAGAAGAAAGATAGTTTATTGCCACCAAGTTAGTGATAACTAATGATAGAAATCAAAATGACACTAACTGAGAGATCTGTGACTGAAGAGATTTGCTGTTATTTCTAGTTAAGAGGTAATGACACAGAATTTTGCGGATATTTTATTAGAAATTTCTACTATTTCCAAATGTTTATTCCGCAATCTTTTGATGATGCTCTTAAAAGATAAGATGATAGTATCAGGTGATAAATGATGGAATAAGGTTATGATACCAGCATGAGAATCATTAAAAATTATACTAGAGTATTTTCTATTTCACAATATCTATCATATATTCTTGAACTCATTTACATCTTCAATTTCTCATACCAGAGAAAAGACATGATACATACACATCTTGGGTAGGAGAATGGGAAATAATGAAAATTAAGTCACATCATATACTGGTACAAATTCTCAATGTTGAGCGTGATCATGATTTGTATATATTATGTACCAATAAAGACTCAAAATAGAAAATAATATTATATTTTTTGTACTTTATGGAATGAAGTATAAAACAAAGAAATAAACTTTTAACTCAGTGTAGTATAGGAAAAACACTTCGAGAAAAATATCAAATGGTAGTGCAACACTGGCAAGGCATATCAGTGGAATAAACATCAAAACCATAAGATTAAATGTCACCAAGAGTGTGCCTTCCCAGTTCAGGATACTACAATGAAAGAGAAACACAAAGCACTAAGAATGTCTTTGGAGAACAGTGACAAGACTGAAGTATAAGACAAAGCGCACAGATAAAAATATTAATGTGATTCAAAAAAAAAGAAGGGTCAGTGTAATAAAATGTAATTTTGAGAAAGAACTCAGCAGTATCAATGAAAATTTTAAGAGCACAATTTAAAACTTGTAGACAGATTTTTAATAGAGACAGATCTGCAGATAAATTGTGAGGTAGGCATACATGCATATTTAAATCATTAACATGAAAATGAATTAATTTATAAAAGTTACATTTTAAATTTTCCATTTATACAGAAGTATAGTTTAGGAAAAGCCTTTTAGACAAGATTAATATTTTAATAATTCACTGTTTATAAATCTCTGAAATTCCCATCTTATTTTAATGTAGCTAAAATAATACTGAAATGATATCATTTTTCTCAAATATGTTACTCTTATGTTCTATGGATCTTTGCACACATGAATGAAACTACTCTTTCCATTTATTAATGGAAATTAATTATTTTTATTTCCAATTGTTTATTTATATATCGTGAGGTGGTACTATTTCATCATTACCATTCCTACTTCTAAAGTGACTTGAAATGACAGTTATATATATAACATTCAGCACAATTTGAGTTTCAAGTTAATATGTAATGCATCTTTTAAGTCAACAAATGCATGAGTAAAGGATTAATCTATACAGCATGATTTTAGAGTTGATAATATATCACTATCGACATTTTTAAATGTTTTTCAAAAAACACATTAATTGATTATTAAGGTGAGGTAATAATGAAGAAGCCTAGCCCACTACTTCTCAGTAAGCCAGATACAATGCTGTGGGGCTAGAGAGATATGTAAATATGTTGCTGAAAGCCCAAATTGTTCAGACTGCCTTCGAAACACCTAATAGAAATATCCTCCCTTGTGTGGCAGATTAAAGTCAAATCATGCACTGCAGTTATTAGTGATTTTGAAGACAGAGTAACACTGTATCCCAAGGGTGACACCCATTCTGAAGCTGCCTTATTATCACTGTACTTATGACAGGAAGTTCACAATGAAGAACCAAGTGCTATGCACAATGTTTCCATCTTTGATGGCTGACAACATTAATTCATGAGCTGCAGGCAAGTACATTGATCTTTCCAGCCATTCAGAAATAAAATGTCATGTACAGCAACTGTTTCTTCATTGCTATTCCAGCATAGTGGTTTTTTTCTCCTCCACTGAGATTTTTTTTTTTCATATAAGAATAAAAAAACACATGCAGTTTTTTGAGAGAAGATGACTAACACCACCATAGGTGTGGAATCCTCATTCTCATTAGTGTCCCATGGATGATCACTGAAGTCTTCATCAAGAAACAAAAGGTATCACAGTGACAAGCTTTTGGAGCATCTCACCTCCTGCTGCACTAAATGAGCACCTCCTTTTATTGACACTGAAAAAACTAACGTTGGGCCAAGACATATGCCTAGTCATGCAAGTGATAGCAAATAATGTATGAAAGTGCAAATGGCACAAGATCTGTCTAAAAATATTTTTGAGCAAAATTTCCTGTTAATAGTGAAATAATATGCATCCTGGATGTCTTGTCCACACAGATTTTCTAAAGCAGACTCACTATCCTTAAATATAACACAGTAAATACAAACAGGCAAATATTTTTTTAATCTTTATTGGTACATTAAATATACACATCATGATTGCACTCCATAATGGGGATTTGTACCAGTATAAAACACAACTTAATTCTCATTTCTTCCCATAGCCCTACCCACCCTACCACCCCCCCATATACATAAAACTTGTTTCCTTACTTTTTTGTTACAATCTCAACATTGTCCCCTTGCACCTTATTTTACATTGAGCATTTTCTATTTCACAATATATAACATACAATGCTAGGACTCATTTACATCTTTATTTTCTCATACCAGAGAAAAGATGCGATATGTACCTATCTGTGCCCTATTTATTTCACTTATGAGGATATCCTCAAGGTAT
>PVIR01010587.1:0-19182 GCA_004026965.1 Petromus typicus | reverse complement strand
GATCACAAATTGGACTGCTATAAACATGGGTGCACATATGTCACTGTGATATGAGTCTTTTAATTCTTGTGTGTATATACCTAGCAGGGCAAATATTTACTTAGATGTTTCTACAACACCTGCCAAACAGAAAATATTGTATTGAACGGTGGCAAAAAAAAAAAAAGATGAAGTAGAGTGACAAGGTAGGGAGCAGCTCATTCATCATGTGATCTTGCCATGGGCGCTGCCATGCCAGGGGCCCAAACAGCAGTGGGGCCAGTTGACATCAGAACTGCCAAAGCTGGAAACCAGAGCACATCTTCACTTGAGCAAGCTGAATTATTTCAGTCATGTTTAATGGTAACAGAAAAAAAAAAAAAAAAAAACACATGCTATAATCAGTGACTGATTGGCGTTGCATGACCAAGACTCTGAAAAAGTCTCATTGAAGCTCATCTCTGAATGACAGCAGCAGCCAGTCAGTACAATCATAAAAAGATGGAAAGATTCATATTATAATAAAGAATGAGAACTAATGTATGTAGATAACTGGAAGTAGGAGTGAGAGATAATACCGAACAGGAAAGGATGACTCAGAAAAACTAGGCTTTGAAAGCCAGGAAAAAGAGGCTGAATGTTATCCTAAGAAGACAGTTGAATGCTGCTAAATTAAAGGTAGAGAAATAGTAGCATAAAGTCTCTGAAAGTGTGACAGAATTAGAAATTTAGAGACAGATGACCTGTATGAATGTTGTAAGTATAAAGAATGTTTATAGGGCCAGAGATTTAGCTCAGTGGTTCAGGAGCCTGTCTGGCAAGTGCAAGGGCCTGGGTTTGACCCCTGGTAACCACATACAATACTGGGTGTGGAGACTCACACCCAGCATCAATCAGTACTACATATTATGGTGCCAGGCATGGTGGGTCACACCTATAATCCCAGCACTTGGCAAGCAGAGGCAGGAGGGTTGCTGTGGTGTGAGTTTGAGGCTGAGCTCAGGGCCAGCTTGAACTACAAAGCGAGACCCTGTCTCAAAAAACCTAAAAAAAAAAAAAAAAAAGAAAGAAAGAAATAAGTACATAACCTGACATGTAATTAAAGTACAACGTAGCTTTTGTTTTATGTATAATAATGACACTTCCTTAAGAGATGGATACTACTATCCTAATAATAGTTTATGACAAAAGTTTGGAAGGTTCTCAGCTAGCTTTCTGTTACCCTAAAAAATACCTGAGATTAACCCACTTAACAAAGAGGAAAGTTTTATTAGGGCTAATTGTGTCAAAGGCTTCAGTTCATGGTCTGCTGGCCTTGTTTTTTCCAGCGTGTCACAGACTGTGCATCATGGTGAGAGTGCTTCCAGAGGAAGCCTCTTAACCTTATGATAGCCAGGAAACAACGAGGCAGAGGGAGGAACATAGGTCCCCCGTGTCCTTTAAGGACTCACTTACCTAACTTCCATTCACTATTCTCTACCTCGTAAAAGTTCACTGTGTCTGATAGGTCAGGGACCAAATTTTTAACAGATGGAACTTTGAGGAACATTTTAGACCAAATTTTCACAGAACCTAAATTAAGAGTTACAGTTTGCTTTGAAAGCATGTTTTTACTCTAAAAAAAGAATTTTGTACCATGGAATAATGTAAGAACTGTTATAGTCCATCAAAATTCTAAGTAATAACAGTTGTAGCACAATTGAAACTGAGATTTTTGCATTATCTCTAGAAAGAGGGAGGTAATTGACCCTGTTTTAACATTTAACACATTTTTTCAGCTATTTGATGGCAAGCATCACACATTTTACTTTTTCAAATGAAAAATAAAGTGGCATTTAGAGATGAATATATAGGTTTCTATAAATAAAATGTAATAAATGTGTAGTTTCCAGAGTAGAGATTTAATAATGTTATTGGTTTTGCACTATATTTAAACTAATTTTTGTTCAAAAATCATTCCTTTTTAAAGTAAAAATGTCATTTTAAATGTAGATTGCACTACAGTATTATAATACCCAATTTAGAAAATGTAAATGATCTAAATAGCTAATACACAAAAGTGAGGAAAGATATCTGTAGGTAAGAGTTTACTGGGTAAGAGGTACATTATAGGGCACAAAAGGCAACAAGGGAAAAATGGAGTAAGAGGAGAGATGGAAAAATGAATAGAGAGTGGGATGAAAATGGACCTTATGAAGGCATGTGACCGCACTTCATCCAAGTCTGGACATGGGGAAGTTGCTGTTATTTTTAGAACAATCTTCTAACAAACTAAAAACATATAATGAATAATAGGAATTTTAATTTTATGGGATATTTTCTTTAAGGAGGTCTGAGCAGAACAACCAAACTAGACCACAGTCACTCACTCCAGGTGCCATACAGTCAAACTCAGCTTTGATCCAGGCTCCCAGTGCATCATGGAAAACCCAGTCCATTGAGCTAGAACAAGAAGGAATCTCTGCATTGACCCAACACAGTGACCAGATCCTTCTGTCTGCTTTTTTCATCTGCCCATTCATGAAATTCTAACATAAGTCAATTATGTCTTACGCTCACCTACTGAAATTTTGTGGTGTGACAGGGAAAAAAATCTACATTGAAAAGTGATGACATACTAAATAACTCAAAATTGCTGAGAGCACAAATTCAAATAATCTCACTATAACGAGTGGTAAATATGTGAAGTGATACACCTGGTAATTGTCTGAACTTTGTACGACCTTTGCATGATGCCAAAATATCAAATTTCATCCCATCTCATAAATACATACAATTAAAAGAGTCACATAATCATATGATCATGATTTATCAGTTAGAAATAACAAAAAGAATTGGTAAATGATATGAATTTTGTAGAAATAATGGCACATGTAACATTTGGTTTTGTTTGTTTGTTTGGGATTGTTTTGAGACAAGGTCTTGCTGTGTCATTCGGCTGCTCTCTCATTCACAGCAATCTTCCTGCCTCAGCCCCATGAGTGCTAGGATTACAGGCACGCACCACTGCACCAGGACCTTTCTGATCACCACACTAGTTATATGGAGGAATGTTATTAAACATGCTGTAAAGCACATACAACTCCTTTGTGATATATTGTTTGCCCAAATGGCATGGCATTCGATCTATGCCTACAGTGTCATAACTTAGAAACTGATTTCAGCTTTTTGCATTTAACTTGTGATATTTTAGAATAAATTGCAAAACAACTCCAACAAACACATTCATTCGCTGTGTTCACACCATCCCTTCCTATCTACTCCTTTCCCCGTCACTGAACAAAGTAGCCAACATCCATGATGTAAGGCAAGGGAGGTTGATTTGGGCTCATGGCTTCAATACATGATGAGCATGCCCTAAGGCAGACACAGACGAGACCGAGGGGCCGGGCAGAGGAAAGCTGCTCAGCCCAGGGCAGCCCAGAAGCATGGAGCCAAGAGAGGGATCAGAGTCGAGGATGCCTTCCCTGGCAATTTCTCTGCAATTCCTTTCAAAGAAGCCCCTGTCTCTTATAGTACATTCAAATGCTGAACTCACCGGTGGATAACTTCAGAGCCAAGTATGGGAGCTTCGTGATCTAACTGCTCCACATAGATGCTGATTTGGGGGTGCAGTTTAGATCTAAACTATAACACTCACTCACATTTTTGTGGTTTAAATAAAAAAATAACATGTATCTATGTGAGGGCTAATGAATTTTTTTGTTTCTAATAAGGTAGGGAAGTTTGGAATGTCCATTATGGTCAGACTAGAAATTTATTTATTATTTCATGTCCCAGTAAATGCTTTCTCATATCCTATCTTGTCATTAACACTTGAAACTTAAAGCAAACTGTGAACCTTCTTTCGTAGAAAGCAAGCACAAATCCTATTTCTTATCCAAATTCAAAGAATAAGAATAAAATCAATACTAATATGTTTATGTATTAATTTATGCACAGATTAATATTTGTGCACATTATATTTATCAGCAACAATGAACATGTGTACTATTTCCAGCCAAGGAGTGTTAGCATGGAAGGCTCTATAATACTAAAAGCCTTGCAAAAATTGCCAATGGAATATTTTTAAATGGATAATTTCAGTCTTCCTCGTTAAATGAGCTTTTCCGATTACATTAGTTTCCTTTAGCTGCTACAGCAAGCAGTCACAATTGGACGGCTTAAAACAGCAGGAATTTAGCCTTCCACCGTTCTGTAGGCCAGAAGTCTGAAGCCTAGAAGTCAGCAGAATTTCAATTGGTTTGAAGAAATAGGAAAACCTTTACCTGTATCTCACAGCTTTGCGAAGGCGCAAATATTTCTTTTTTTAGCTCAAGGTCACATGGTGGCCTTCCTTGCCAAGCGCCTGCTCAGGTTTGTTCTTGGGGACGAGGGATCCACTAACTCCAAGGAGTTGGAACATCTGGAAGATGGGATGCTTTGCTAACTCCTGCAGAGATGGGCCTTATGGGGAAAACAAGGGAACTCTCGGTGGGACAGTCAGATAGACGTCACTGATTCAGCCAGATGGTGGCCAGGCCTTGCCACCCGGAAATAACCTCTGCTCTCAGTAAGACACTGCGTCTTTTTGGTTTCTTAATAAAGAAGAGCATGTGCATCTGTTCAGGGCTTCATTTCCGTGAAGTACCCTCAGACTCTACAAACATGTTCTCTATCTCTAGCGTTTCATTCAACTCTATCAGGGTTTGTTGGCCCAAACCCAGAACCACTAATTTCCGTTGCATCTTCACATCAGCTTTCCACTGTGTGTTTTTTCTCTGTAACTCATCATAAGGAGACTTATTATTGATTTAGAGACCACAGTGATAATCCAGCACAATTTTAATTCAAGAATCATAATTATACAGTATTTACAAATTCCATGTTAACAAATAAAATAATATTCAAAGATTCCAGATATCTTTGAGATAAAATTTTTTCATATAAACATGTTGGTCACTTATGATTTTGTATTCAGTGCTAATTTCTAAAACATTCCAAATTTCAGTTATTTCATTTCAGCAAGTCTAATTTTATGATATTATGTATATTAATAAGTCTAAAACCATTAGTTTTTTTGTTGTGGAGATAATTTTCATTTGATAATTTAGCTAATAAAAATATTGTTCAATTGTTGTTAATAGTAAGTATCTTTATTCATGTACATTTAACAATATTGTTCAAAGTATAAAAATCTAATTCAAGTCACTTTTTTTTTCCATTACTGAAACCTCCTATGAACATATTTACCAAGGCTTGTGGACTATTCCACAAATATTCACTGAAATTACAATCTCTGTTTTTATTAAGCATAGAAATATTTTTGAAAAACCTTTTCAAATATTTTTCTGAGTCTTTGAAAAGATACAAAAACATTAAAAAAGAGATTTAAGTTACAATTATAAGTTTTAATCTTCAAACAAGAAAAAATAAATATTTCTTTATAGCTATAAGTGCATGAAGCATTTGTGAAATTCTTTTAAACTTTTAATTTTCTATAAAAATATTATCATACAGTACATATAGAGTAAAGTGCTCAAGGACATATTTTATATGAATAAAAGACAATATATATTCCATGCTTTAGAAAAAACTAATGTAAATTTTGTAGCTATTAAACTATAAAAATAAATAACCATGTATATAAGCATTCACTAGACTTTTGCAGATTATTCTGGATGAATAATGGGGAGGGGAATATTTCCCAATCTTTCAGATATGGAAAGTGTCAAGTTCTTGGTCTCATACCATTAAGGAATAAAGTTCCAAACCAAAGGAGACAGCTGGAAGAGTTGTATTAGAAATAAGGAAGAGAAGAACAGCTCCTGAATTTACGGGAGGGGGCCCAAATGGGTGGGCACCAAGGCTGTTTGGAAGAGGTAATTTATACAGCAAAAATCACAATGTAGGTAGAATGTGGATCGAACTATAATCAAGGCATGGGACCATAAGTCTAGCTACTTAGTTAATATTGATTTGATAGGGAAATGAGTCATGTAGTAAATGCACAGAGAAAGAACAAAGGTGTTTGGAGAAAAGGCAGATCCAAGATCCAGAAGGTTCCTGATGTCATTTTGGGCCAACAGACCAAGTAGTGTTAATTACAGTACAATCTCAAGTTGCTGGTCTTCTTTAGGGAGGCACATGGATCTGGCTATTGCATTTCTATCCCACAATGTATCTCCTCAGAGTGGCCGAGCCACAGGTCTACCATCTTTATCTTTTGTGCAAACACCCTCGAGTGTTCAATTCCTTTCTGACTGTATATTAATTTCTATCTAATTTAGTTGTTTATAATAGCAGAAATAGTTAATTTAAATTCCATAGATAAGGCCTACCAAGGTAAAAAAATCTGATTTGTTAGATTCTGAGCAGGCATTTTTACAAGATAGTATACATTTTTAAAGAATTGTGAGGATATTATTTGCACAAATTCTATCCATGTATAAAATTTGTGCTGGGCCGGGGAGTTAGCTCAGTGGTTCCAGCGCCTGTCTTGTAAGTGCAAGGACCCGGGTTTGATCCCTGGTAACTACATAGCATACTGGGTGTGGAGACTCACACCCAGCAGCAACCAGTACCACATACCACAGTGTTGGGCATGGTGGCTCACGCCTGTAATCCCAACACTCAGGAGGCACAGGCAGGAGGATTGCTCATGTGAGTTTGAGGCTGAGCTCAGGGCCAGCCTGAACCACAAAGCGAGACCCTGTCTCAAAAAAAACTTAAAAAGAAAAAAAAAAGAAAAAGATTTGTGCTAATACCACCTACACACAACCTTTAAAATATATTTCTATTTTATATATTATTGTCTTAGGACAGACTCTGACTTAGAAAGGAGATATTTATGAAACAGAAACTTTATTGCCATGAAAGAAAGCCTTAATAAAACTGGCAATTTAGAGTAATAAATATAAAGTTAAGTAAGTACATGCTCATAGGTAAATATATATAAAACTTATACACTACAAATTACTTTGAAACAAATTTTAAAAACCTAAGCCAAATGCAGATTTCAATTAAAATGTCAAAAGAATATCATCCACATTGTGATTTTCTTACTACTTCCCTGTTGTTCTAAATTTATTTATGTATTATATCTGATATTATGCAAATAGCAATTCTAGTGCAATACTGAATATTCCTCTGTGATCAAGAAATAGTAACTATTGTACATTAAATAGCACATACACAAGTATGGAATAGTTCTTTTTTTTTTCTTTTTTAACAAAAGAATAATGATATCAAGAACTACATGACCTTAAGAAAAAGAGAGAGAGAGACTGGTTCAAAGTGAAAGACGTTTGATAGTCATATACAAAGACACTGGAAATGAATGAAGACCAGCGAGAGGAAAGAAGCACTTGATAGTGGCTGAAAGGCTGGGCACACAAAGCCATGCAGATTAGCAAACTAGAGTGGACAGTATTCCCTCTGAGCTATAATTTCCGGAGAACAAATAGGCATTAACTAGCTACCCTCACTTCACAATGCCTACTAATTGCCAATGATAAAAGTGAGGCTCCTGCTTTCTGCTCCAAAACCTTATACTGTAATCCTGTGAATAGCATTTGTGAATTTTCTCACTCTGTTTTGATAAAGACACTCCTGGAAGTAGGATAGCCTTTTTTTTATGCTCTCATGTTTAAAAATAGACAGATCTGATCCAAACAAGGAATGATTGCTCTAGAAATTTTGTGTGAGTGTAAAGTTGTATTTATATTATAGGATATTGGCCAGGCATTTAAAATTAAGCACCTGGGGAGAGACCTATATTTTATTTTTAAATGAAAGCTTTATGAATAAATTTCTCATAAGATATTATTATGTAGGCTAAACAAATGCTTAACATTTTGGAAAACAAAGATATCTAATAGGTTTCATGAAATTAAAAAAAAATAAAAATAAATTAAGAAGAGTTAAGTTTTCAGTTAGACCTGGTCAAACATATTTAAGAATCTATGGTTATCATTTGTTAATATTAAATAAGGGGTATAAATTAAGTTAATCAATATATTTGCTTTGGCTAGGAAAATCTGCAGCTATAATAAACAATAACTAACAATAATATTGCAATGCTTTGGGATATATTCAAAAGCTGTTTTGTGGCTACTACTGGAAGTCACGGGACTGAATTCAAATCAGTTCCCAAAGCAAAAATGAGGATCTCAGTCCACCTAAGGAACAGATTTCATATTCACGTGTTCTATTACAGAACAATAACTTTCAGGCTATTTCAGTAAAAAGCATAAAGAAATTTCTTTAGGAAAAGAAAGTACACCCTCAAAAATGGAGTGCAGGTCTTCAGAGAATGATAAGCACTATTTCCTGGATCCAGGAATATTATGTTTTTCTCAAGAAGATGTAAACTTTGGGAATTTTGGGTCTATAGAATGTACTATCTTGAACTTAACTTATGGGAAGAAAATGGATGGCCCAACCTCCACAGGGGACAATGACTCATTTTACAGATTGTTATCAGGGAAGATTTTTTGTAAGTATGATGTTAAAGCTTTGAATTCTCTCCACCTCTCACTTTACCTTATGATTAGTTTGTTCTTCTTTACATTCTTACATAAACTAACTTTGTCCTTAATGGATTTTAGATGAAAAATGAAGGAAAAATAAGACAGAAACTAACTGAAGAATTGTCAATGTACATAATCTTGCTTTGAGCTTCCTGACCAGGGCATGGTGTCAAGGATGAGTGACTACTGGGAGCCCAAGTCCAGTTTAACTTACTCAAAGGCCCCCAAGACTCACTTAACTGAGACCCCACATCATCATAAAAATCTCAGGATAAAACAGTCCCAAACTAAACCTTCTGTAGCTTTTTATTGATGAAACAAGGAAACAAGGGCAAAGGGCAAAAGAAGGATGTCTGTAAAAACTATGTGGCGTACAAGGAAAGGATTGGGTGCTGTGTATGACTGACCTTCATGCCAATCTAAATTATAAATGAGAGTAAAGGAAGACAAAAGCCAGAGTTTTCATTCTTTAAGGAATGTTTTGATTCAGCTTGAACTTGTTCCCTTAATGCTGTCTCGCAATCTCTAATCCTGCATTCAAGGAGGTTTTGGGGGTGTGACCCAAAAAAGTCCCTCATCTGCATATTCATCTCATATCTACCTCTGGTCAAAACCTAGATAGACTTGGGTAAATTTAATTGTATCTCAGAAGTTACAGTCTTCCTAAGAATATGATATTTAGGGTCAGGGATTTAGCTCAGTGATTTCAATGCCTTCTTGCAAGCACAAGGTCCCAAATTCAATCCCCAGTAAGCACATACAGCAATGCTGGGTATTGAGAGTCACACCCACCGCAATCAGTACCACATACCACAGGGTTGGATGCAGTGGCTCATGCCTGTAATGCCAGCACTAAGGAGGCAGAGGCAGAAGGATTGCTGTGAGTTCCAGGCTTGCCTGGACTATATAGTGAGCTCAGGGCCAGTCTGAACTACAAAGTGAGACCTTGCCTCAACAACAACAACAAAAAAAGAGTATGACTTTTAATTACAGATTTCCTTGACATTATGGTTTGTATCTAGATACTCCTGTCTCAACTCGTTAAGATATTGGTTGGGCTTTTTCAGAGGTGGCTGATATTAAGGGTGTGTGATTATTAAATTGGCCCACTGATTTTCTTGGTACCTCAGTAGCCTATATAGGGTATAAAAGGGGCAAAGAAGCTGGTAAGCTTTCTGCTTTCAATGAACTATTACTCCTCTCTGATTCCTGTGTGTCATGCCACCCTGCCTTACAACCAGCTGATTATTGAATGAAACCTCTGTAACTTTCAGCCAAATAAACCATTCCTCTTTTAATTTTGGGTATTTAATCTCAGCAACAAGAAAAATAATGACAACACTTGTCTTCTTTTTAACTTATCTTTATTTCTTCTCTTTTAACTAAGAAAGTTATTAAATGAAAGTTACTTTAAAATGAAGGTCATGTGAAACTAGTGAATTCTGTTATTTTGTCTAGAGAGGTGTAAGACCAATAACCAACCCAAAATAAGTCTCTGGCATAAGCTTTCTTTTCAACTGAGAAATTAAAAAGAAGAAACTGAAAGAAAGCTTTTATCCCACTTCTCTTTGTATGAAAGACAATGATTAAATGACAAAAAAAAATATTGTTACCCATTTCCTAGTCAACCATCAATAAAGAAAGACAACTTCAGATTCTTACCAGCTTAGACAACACAGCAAAGGAATTTACACAATAACGTTTTGGTCATTTTCTATTTGCAGTTTATTTATGTTTACCAAGTACACATGCCCTGTCCATTACAAAATCCCGAGAGACACATACTGAAAATTCCCCAAGACCCTGCATATAAATTTTTCATAAGAATGTGAATGTATGTTTGATAGAATGGCCGAGACCTGACACCAGCCTCAGAAGTAGAGACATAAAAAATAAGGACAGCAGCTACTGAGCTCTGTCATTGTCTTGTTCCTTCACCATTGTCCACCATCATACTGTAGGGCCCTCTTTTCCTCCATGTTTACATGGATTTAAACTCTCCCTGCAGAGCTTGTTTTCTTTTCTTATCTTTCGTAAGTATAAAGCATTGCTACTTTGGCACTTTTGTTGACCAATTTTTTGCTGACTACAGAGAAGATCTAGAAAACATTTCCAGAAGGAGATTCTAGCACCTTAAAATTTGGTAATACATTTGATGAGCCAACCAGAAGATTAGATAAATTTTTGTTTATTTCTCTCTCTTTAAATTTTTGTTTTGTTTTGCTGTTTTTGTTTGCTTGTTTTTTTTTTTTTCTTCTCTCTCTTTCTAGTAAGTCTTGTTTACAGGTCACCAGCAGCAGTTTTCTGCTTTTCTCACCATGTGGAATGTAGGCGGTTTGCTTGTGTTTTCCTATAAAAAACAGAACTCACAGGCCTACTTCAAGTTGATCTCCCCTTTCCCCTTTCTCTTTACTATTTTCAGTATTTCTGTGGGTTTCAGTCAGAAAAAATATCCTGAGAGCCTATAATTAATCCAGTATAATTGTGGGGTTTTTTTCATATTTCTATTCAGATTTCTTATTCTTTTGAAAAATCCACTATTTGTAACTTAGTTTTCTGTTAAAATAGCTGCCTATCCCATTTTATACCTTTTTTTTGCTCAAGATCTCCTCTGGGATTTTCCCTTAGATGGCTTCCTATTTCTTGGTATCTTTATAAGGACGTTATTTCAACTTGGTCTTTTACCTTTCTAGGGTCAGCCATTTTGTTTTGTCAAGGGATTTGGCCATGTTTGTGAGCCAAATATTTTGTTTGATATATAAGTTGATCACATGGTTCTGCAATGTTTCTTATCTTTTTCTCTTTTTTACTACAGAGTCACCAGAATATATCACCCTTTAGATAGAAGATGTACCTCCATATTTCAGGAACATACAGACTTCCTGTTTTCTTTTGTATTATTTTATTACCTTTCTCTGATAGTTAATTGATTATGTCAATTTGAAAAAGAAACACCGAATTACATTGGATCAGTGTACTTTTGGTGGGGTTCAGAGGATTTACTGAAGATTTGCTGAGATTTATTGAGCATAAATGGCATCAATCAATCAACTGACCTGAAGAGATTATAAAGGAACAAATGGAGTCCTCTTCCTCCTCCTCCTCCTCCTCTTCTTCTTCTTCTTCTTCTGCCTTCTTCTTCTTTTCTTCTTCTTCTTCTTCTTCTCCTTCATCTTCTCACTCTAGAACTCATTTATATATTCAGTTTCTCACACTAAAGAAAATATATGATATGTACACATTGGTGACCTATTTATTTCACTTATGAGAATGTCTTAAGGCACATCTACTGAATATAACTGACTAAAAATTATCATTCTTTATGGCACGGTAATACTTCGTTCTATAAAAGAACCACATCTTTATCTAGTCTTCAGTTGATGGGCATTTGGATTCTTTCTAAGATTTCATTATCACAAACTGGGATGCTATGAACATGGGTGCACAAATGACACTGTGATATGAATATTTAAAAATTCCTTTGTATATATGTCTAGCAGTGGAATAGTAAGGTTAAATTGAGCCTTTAAACCAAGTTTTTTGGGGAATCTCCACACTGCCCTTGATGTAGGTTACACCAGTCTACATTCACAGCAACAGTGGAGAAGTGTTCCTTTCTTTCCACAGCTTCATATCATTTATTGCTAATTAATTTTGAGATAGCAATCATTCTTTGTGAAATGAGATAGAATCTGAAACTACAACACTCTAAATAGAAAGATTGAAAAAGATATCAGAAAATGCAAAGACATTCCTTGTTCCTGGATAAAAAGAACTAATATTGTCAAAATGGCTATACTCCCAAAACTGCTGTAGAAATTCAATACAATCCTGATTGAAATTACAACAGTATATTTCAGAGATATAGAGAAAATATTCCCAAAATACATCTGGAACAAGAAGAGACCTAGAATGGCAAAAGCAATTCTAGGCAACAAGGACATGGTAGGAGGCAACACGATCTCCAATTTGAAACTATACTACAAAGTCACTGTCATAAAAATGTCATGGTACTAGACAAGTAACAGACCTGAAGACTAGTGGAAAATATTAGAAGATAAAGAATCAGCTTCAAATACACTATGCTACCTCATCTTTGTCAAAGGAGTCAAATATGCTCAATGGAGGAAAGGCAGCCTCTTTAATAAACAGTGCTGGAAAATCTTGGGCTTTAACCTCCCAAAGACTAAAGCTAGACCTATCTCTTTCACTATGTACTAAGCTAAAATCAAAATGGATTAGACTTCAATGTTAAAACAGAAACACTAAACCTGCGGGAAAACAGGGTAGGTAGAACTCTTGGATATATTGACTTAGGGAAAGATTTTATGAACAAAACATCTATAACATGACAACTAGCACAAGGAATCAATAAATGGTATCTTATCCCATTAAAAGGCTTCTGCACAGCAAAAGAAACCACCAGCAAAGCAAGAAGACAACCAACAAATTGGGAAAAAAACTTTTACCAGCAGTTTCTCAGACAAAAGGTTACTACCTGGAACATATAAAGGGATTAAAAAAATCAATCCACCTCAAATTTAAAGACCCAATAAAATAATGAGCATCTGAAATCAACAGACACTTTTCAGAGGAAGAAGTAGAAGCAGCTAAGAAGTATATGAAGAAATGCTCAACATCACTAGTCATTCAAAAGTTGCAGAAGAAATTATAAGGCAGTCTTATCAAAGGCAGTACATAGATACTGTTGGTGGCTTTGAGCCAAGTGGATGGGGCCTCAAGAGGAAAGTGTCCAGAAGAATGATTTAAAATTATTTTGAGTCTGTCCAGAAACAATGTTGTTTCAGACTGCACATAGGTAGCAGAGCAGAAGTTGTTTGCTGAGAAGGAAGAAGACAATATAAAAGAAGGTCTGAGAATGTGAAAAAAAAAACCATCAGGGCTCCGAACATTCCAGTCTCATATTAGAAAGGTGAACGGCTTGGAAAGCCCCAGAGCATCATGTTCCAGAATGGCAGTGAACTAGAGAATTTGTTCCATGAGATTTGGTTCAAAGTCCTCAGCAATCCAACCAGTCAACTCCTGCAGTCAAGAGAGAAGGAAGCCTGACTACTGCTCCACCTGGCAGAAGACTTTGGCATCTTCCATGTGATGCTGGTTGTACTGCATGCAAAATGCAAGAGTTGGATCAGAAAGGCTTCCACATAGATTTTAAAAGAAGGTCTGGGAGGCCATGTGGCTTTCTTGAGAAGGTAGTGAGTGAAATTGTGAGTGTGAAGCTGAATACTTGGTGAAGACTCCACCCAGAAGGTTGGAGAAACCAAGGACAGGGTTGGAGAAGCTGAGAAAAGATGCACAGAGGAAGCTCAAGATAGAAGCTCAACTACAGGTGAAGCCACTCGTGTACTTTAGAACTGACATCTTGTCATGGATTTTCCTAGATTCTGGCCATGGAGCAATCTGATGTAACATTCATCCTGCTAGATTTTAGACTAGCTTTTGCACCATTCCTTTCTATCTATCTGTACCTTTCGGAATGGTGATGTTTATATCATGCTACTATGTATTGGAAGCATTAGTATTCTTTTCATTTGTCCAGGGGCTCACAGGTAAGATTTTGCCTTAGATCTCAGAGGAGACTTTGGACTTGGACTGCTCAACAATGTGAAAAATATTAGGATTTTATAAATGCTTATAGATAAACTAATTTCAATTTAGGTAAGGAATGTATATGAACATTTTGGGTGGCTTGGGAAAAATTTTATGGCTTGTATCTAGATATATACCCAAAGCCTCAGACATGGATAGGGGAGGTTTTCTGGAGTTGGCTGAATCTACCTTGTGTAATACTGTAGTAAAGAAGGTAGTCCTGGGTTTAAAGGGTGATGGTGGTGTTAATGGTGCAGGTGGTGACAGCCAAAGGATGAGTAGCCCAAGTGGCATATAAAGGAATAGAAAGAAGTTTTCAGTGGCAACTACTTCTGCTGTGATGGCCATTGCTTGCTATTGATCTCTTCTGCCTGCCTTACCCTGCCATGAACCATCTCTCTTGTGATGCTACCCTGCCTTGGAATCATTAGCTAATTATGAACTGAACCTTCTACAAACTTGAGCTAAAGTAAACCTTTTTTCCTCTAACTTTGAATGTTGGTTTTTTTTTCTCTCAGAAATAAGAAAAGTAGTTAAGACATCTTCCTTGTTTCTTCTAACAGAAATTAAGGTACTTGGGAGACATACACCTGATGTTCTGAACAGAACAACAAAATACCCAGTGAGACCAAACTCAAGGGACTGTGCAAAAGTGGACTCTGCCAAAGTAAAGTCATTCTTCTTCTTTGAATTTTTTTAAAGGTGTTTTTTGTTTTCGTTTTCTTTAAAGGGATTTCTCTCTTCTTCCTAAAACAATGTACAAAAGATTTTTTAAAATTTAATTTGCTCGTTGTTATGATTAACTATAACTGATGTTTCAATTTTTTAAAGAAAAAGATGGTTACTTTGTCTGACAGTTCTGGAGGTGGGCAAGCCTAAGAGCATGGCCACAGGTTTTGTGCAAAGTTTTGATGGAGCCTTTTATTATGTCACACTATGGCGGAGAAGGTGAAAAACAGAGTGTTTGGAAGGGAAATACATATGCAATAGATAGAAAGTGGAATAATGGACTATTTGATAACAACTCATTCTCAAAGTAACTAATTTAATCCTTTGGGATCTAACTCATTTTCATGAGCCTTCACCCATTCTTGAGAAATAATGTTGTCTTCAGAGACAGTCCATTCACTGAGGTAATATGCTAATGACCTCATAACCTCCAACTAAGCCTTATCTCTTATCAGGCCTGCCATATTTCAGTGCATTCATACTGAAGATTAAGCTTCCAGAGCATGAGATACAGGAATAATATCCAAATGAAAGCAAATTCAGCAGTTAAATGTGGATCAATGGGCGCAACATTCTAACCAAGTAATCTGACATCAAAATACAATTTTATTCACAGTGAAATGTTTTTAGACATTTTTATATTTGCACTTAAAACAGTTTTCTATGTGAAGTTTCATAAATGCTCTTGTGACCCCCTCATTGGTGGAAGTTCACCAGGCTTTGAGCCCTGTAGTTCTGTCCTTATCCTGCTGTCCTTAATCTGCTGTACTAAACTTTCCTTTCTCAGGCCTGCAAAAACCAGAATCCTGCCAAACTACTTCAGCAAGTATATTCCTCCCCTTTTTATCTGAAGTAAGCTCTTAGTAATTTTTTGTTGTTGTTGTATTTTGAGATAGGATCTGGCTTTGTAGTTCAGGCTGGCCCTGAGCTCAGCCTCAAACTCATATCACAGCAATCCTCCTGCCTCTACTTCCCTAGTGCTAGGATTACAAGCATGAGTCACCATGCCCAGTACTGTGGTATGTGGTTCCAATTGCTGATGGGCATGAGTCTCCATGAACAGTATTTTTGTAAGTGGTTACTGTGGATCAAACCTAGGCCCTTGCACTTGCGAGACAGGGGCTGGAGCCACTGAGCTAAATTCCCAGCCTGAGTTCTTACTAAGTTTTGATACACTGACTTCTTCACCTTGCCTAATAGCCACAAATCCCCACTTAGTATATGGGTAGATCTAAATTCAATGTCTCCATCCTATTACAGTAATTTTATTTTATTTATTTATTTATTTTAGGTTTTTTGAGACAGGGTCTCGCTTTGTGGTTCAGGCTGGCCCTGAGCTCAGCCTCCAACTCACATCACAGCAATCCTCCTGCCTCTGCCTCCCAAGTGCTCGGATTACAGGCGTGAGCCACCACACCTGGCACTGTGGTATGTGGTATGTGGTACTGGTTGCTGCTGGGCGTGAGTCTCCACACCCAGTATAGGTATGTGGTTACCAGGGATTGAATCCGGGTCCTTGCGCTTGCAAGACAGGTGCCGGTACCACTGAGCTAACTCCCCGGCCCTACAGTAATTTTAAGTAGTTTTATTTCCCTTTAAGTCCATCTGTTTCACTCCCCCAACCCCTTAAACTGTTGTGGTAAGACTCAGGCAGACATTATTCATCACCAGATCTGTGAAATTAACTGAAGATGTCAGGTACCAGCTTTTCAAGGCTGAATAAATAGATATATTAGTCCGACTCCTGTCCCAATGCTCCAGATTTGGGCCTTCTTAGTTCTGTATGGACAAGGTTTGATTATTAGGGTTCCAAATATATGCTTGAGGCAACACTAGACTAGATACCTAAGCTTCTTTATTTGAAATGTATCATTAGTTTAGAAAATCGGAAAAATCTTCCTGAGACCTCAAATTATTTGTTTGGTGAAAACTTGCTTTGTGGAGATCTTATTTGTAGAAAACTCAAACAAATTTTCTTTGGAAAACTGTCATTTATAGATTTTGAACTTAATTTCCCTTTTTGTTGCTAAATTTGTTTCCTTCCCCATGGGAAATTCTCATTCTTTTGATTTAACTTTTGAGAAGACTTCTGTTGATTATAAGCTCCTCTCTTATGTCATTACCTCTGTCTGCTTTCTCTCTTCTTGGCATAATCTTACTGAAGAAATATGATATAAGACCCAGCGGCTTTTAAAATCTTGAAATCTCCTCCAAACCCCGTAACTGTTAGGATGTCTTCCTTCCATAACCTCCACTCTTTCATTTTAATCTTCAATTTTTGTTTAAGCTCTGAAAGTTTCTGCTATTCTATTCAAATTTCTCTTCTACTTCCTTATATGCCTCTGGCAGACTTCTTCCTTGTCTCTCAATTTTTTATACTAATTCAAGTTTTTAGATTCTTGCCTCATTTGGAGCTTTCCAGTAACTTGAGAATCTCCAGTCAACTACTGTAAGATGAAAAATGCTTCCATTTAGTCATATTGGAACAGAAGAAAATCTACACAAATATTTATGGGAAGCTTTCACCTTCAAGGTGATTATGTTGCTTTAATTCATTTCATCTTCTAAAAACATAATTTGGGGCTGGGGAGTTAGCTCAATGGTTCCGGCGCCTGTCTTGCAAGCGCAAGGACCCGGATTCAATTCCTGGTAACCACATACCTATACTGGGTGTGGAGACTCACGCCCTGCAGCAACCAGTACCACATACCACATACCACAGTGCCTGTAATCCCAGCACTTGGAAGGCAGAGGCAGGAGGATTGCTGTGATTTGAGTTGGAGGCTGAGCTCAGGGCCAGCCTGAACTACAAAGTGAGACCCTGTCTCAAAAACACAAAACAAAACAAAAAAAACATAATTTGAACAAAAACATAGAATTCATGCTTGTATTAATTAAAAAGTTGTGTCATGCTTCTATGAGACTCCAGAATGAAATTTTAGAATGAAAGTTTGCATGAGACTGTGTTTATCTACACATGTGTTGTGGGAGTAGATCTTCACATTCTCCAGGAATATAGGCTAATAGCCTGTTCTGATACTGGACAGTGGTAGAATACTTAGTTCAGAATGACAACCCTATGGTATGCACATCTCTGTGTTTTCTTTTAAGATAGAAATGTTAATATGACTGTTTTGTCTAAATGAAAACTCCAGTATTATGGTGTAATTGCAGTGTTGGTGCTTTGAAATAAAAAGGGCAGGTTTGGGGTTGCCATTTGGCATTTCCTCTTTTGCCTCTCAGCTGCTCACAAGCCAAGCAAGCTTTTCTCTACCATGTGTTTCCCAATAGGCTGTCCTACCTGGGCGGAAGCCCATGAGCAACACAGCCCAACCCCCACTGAGAGACCTCACTGAAGGCAGGAGTCTAACTGTTCGTTCCTCCTTCCAGTTGGTGACATAAAGTGCACTTTCACAGTAACACAAAGCTGACACAAGATGAGTAAGTGGTAGCAGCTTTTACAAAGCTGTACTACCTTAGAAATAAATAAGCTTTTATGGTCTGAAAATGATAGAAAATACTTTCATAAAAATGCTGCATACACAAACTATTCTTTTTTCAATATTATGATGGCTAGTCTAGATTTTGCCTTTCCACAAATAAAAAGCAGTTAATTGATATTTACTAAATAGCTTGCTGAGAATCTGCCTGGAATTGTATTTAATTCATAAATAAATATGGGGCAAAGTGGCATTTTATATGATACTTGTTCAAATTAATGATCATAGAGTATCTCCAAATTTTCATGAGTGCTTTTATAAATATTTTGTGTATTTTTATGTATAAATCTGATATATGCATTACTACCTTTATGCTTAAGGTTTTTTTTAATTTGTTTGTCTTATTTTTGTTCTGTCTTGTTTTTTTGAGACAGGGTCTCATTCTGTAGTTCCGGCTGGCCCTGAACTCACTATGTAGCCCAGGCCAACCTCTAACTCACAGCAACCCTTCTGCCTCTGCCTCTCGAGTGCTGGGATTACAGGTGTGAGTCACCACCCTCAACATCCTGACTTCTTTTTAGCTTGTGATTTTTTCCCCTGCTCTCATTAAACACTAAACTTGAAAAGTGATGTAGATTTGTTGTATTGAAGGCATACTGCTCTGTAATTACAGAATTATCTAAGAGGAAACCTGTTGGCCACAACGAGTTTTCATACAGCACTCCTGTTGCTAGGAAAGCTGCAGATAGAGGCATTCGGGAAATCATACACACTGTGGCGGATGCAGTGGAGAAGACATCCAAACCTTAGGAGTGGGGCTGAAGTTCTCTATGTGGCAAGAGGTGCTAGGCTGACATGAAAATGGCAGAAAGGGATTTCTGGAAAAATCTGCTGCAGAAACCAGATGAGAGTGA
>PVIR01010586.1:0-49542 GCA_004026965.1 Petromus typicus | reverse complement strand
TAATTATGAGAGTGGATAAAAACACGGTCCAGTAGCAAAAACTTCCCCCAAAAATACACACAAAAAAATACACCACGTTGACAGTAAATGATTGGAAAGATATACCATGTAATAAGTAATCACAAGAGAGTTAAAATGGATAAATTCAGACTAGAAGTAAAATATAGCATTTACCAATGAATATGCTCCTCACAGCAAAGCCTCAATATATACAAAATAAAAACTGAAAGCAGAAGATAATTCAATAATTATAACTGGAGATTTTAATATTCTTTGTGGGGACTGGATAGAATAGTTAGATTAAAAAAAAGTAGAAATATGGAATATTTGAGCAACAGTATGCAACAATATGAAAAAACTGGAATTTATAGAGTACTTACTCCTAGAGTCTTAGAAGTAGGATAATATAAACAGTACATAAGACATTCTCCATGTTACATCACATGCTAAGGCATAAATCTACTCTCTTTTTTTTGAGACAGGGTCTTGCTTTTATAGTTCAGGTTAGTTCTGAACTTAACTATGTAGCCCAGGCTAGTTGCAAACTCATAGCAATCCTCTTGCCTTTGCCTCCCAAGTGCTAGGATTACAGGCGTGAGCCACCATGCCAGGCATTGTGGTATGTGGTACTGATTGCTGATGGGTATCACCACACACATAACATTGTGGTATGTGGTTACCAGAGATTAGAGATTGAACTGGGGATCTTGTGCTTGCAAGGCAGATACTGGAACCACTGAACTAAATCCCCAGCCCATAAAGCTACTCTTAATATACTAAAAGGGAATTAAATCAGATATGCTCCAAATTATGTAATAATTTCTTAGTTACAATATCAAAAGGACAAAAAGAAAAAAAAGTAAACTCTTAACTCTGTACCTTGAGTCTTCAAAGTATCCATCAAAAGAGTATCCAACAGGGGCGGGGATTTAGCTCAATGGTTCCAGCGCCTGTCTTGCAAGCACAAGGATGTGGGTTCGATCCCCGGCAACCACATACCTATACTGGGTGTGGAGACTCACACCCAGCAGCACCCAGTACCACATACCACAGTGCCGGGCGTGGTAGCTCACGCCTGTAATCCCAGCACTCGGGAGGCAGAGGCAGGAGGATTGCTGTGATGAGTTTGAGGCTGAGCTCAGGGCCAGCCTGAACTACAAAGCGAGACCCTGTCTCAAAAAAAACCTAAAAAAAAAAAAAAGAGTATCCAACAAAAAAGTGAAAAGGCATCCATAGGATGCGAGAAAAATATTTGCAAATTATATTTCTGATGGTATAACATTTATATCAGAATATATAAAGAATTCTTAAAACTCATCAATGAAAGCTATACAATCAGTTTAAAACTAGAGAAAAATTTGAATGAACCTGTCTCCATGGAAGACATACACATGAAATATAAGCTACTGAAAGATGTTTTCTAGATAAATATTCAAAATGGCACATCCAAAGAGACAAAAAGTAATTATAATAGTTTCTAATATTTGGCAGGATCACTATTCAGAGACACAAGGTTTCATTTTGAAATGAAGAAATGTTCTAAAATAAGATAATACTGATGAATACATAAATTTGTAAACATCCTACAACTAAACTGTATACTTAAAAAGTATTAACTTTATAGTTTATGAATTATATTTTAATAAAAGATGTTACTAAAAAATAAAGTAGGGATAAGAAGGGAAAGAAAACATTTAACAATTTAAAAAAGAAACAAAGCTTATATATCGGAAGCGGAGAGTTGTAGGGGGGCCAGGGAAATGGAAAAGAATCAGAACTAAGTCATGTCACGTACAGGTACAAATTTTCAATATAGAGTATGATCATGATGTATATATAAAATGTACCAATAAAATCAATTTTTAAAAATTAAGTATACTTTCCAATCACAACAGAATTAAAATAGAAAGTACCCATAGAAAGCAATCTAGGAAATCCTCAAGTATCTGAAAGTTAAAATGATATAAACAATCCAAGCGTTAAGAAAATGAAAAAAAAAAAAAAAACACAGATTGGGAGAAAATACATTATCCCCCTCTTCAAGATTAGTCCTAAAACCAATGTGGATGCCTGAAATCAGAGTCTTCAACTTACAATATTTTTGACCTTACAAAGTGTGAAAAAGAATTTTTTTTTGGTACCAGGGATTGAACTCAGGACCTTGAGCTTGTGAGGCAGAGTGGCACCATTCAACTACATCCCTGGCCCCTTCAAAGTATGAAAATTATTATATTGATAGAAACTGCACCTCAAGTTTTAAGTTTTGATCTCTTTTTAGATTATAATGTATGATACTCTCACTACGCTGAGCAGTAGCTGCAAGCTGTAGCTTCTAGGTCACCACAAGATCAAATGGTTCCTACATATAAAATATGATTTAGGTTAAGACTGTTTTGCTCATTCAAGGCTAATGTCAGTCTTTTTAGATAGGGTAGATCAAGATATGATGTTTGGTAGATGTGGTGTGCTAAATGCATTTTTGATTTAATGATATTTTAAACTTACAGTGGGATATAACTACAACAAATGGAAGAGCATCTGTGTACAATGATTTTTTTCTATATTTACATACCTTTGGTAAAATTTTATACATTTGGCATGAGAGTAACAATAAAAACAGAAAAATACACTTATACACTATTAAAAAAGTTATCTAAAACTTCTGAATTGTTTCTCGAATTTACCATTTCATGTTTTCAGATGGTGGTTGACTGCAAATAACTGAAATCATGGAAAGCAAAACTATGAATAAAGGTAGACTCATTATTTGCAATATTTGTATATCTGACAACAGACTTGTATAAAATATACACAACACTCTTAAAATTTAACAATAAAAATATAAATAACTCAATTTAATAATATGTAAAAAGAAGCCCAGTGTAGTAGTGCATTCCTGTAACATTAGCTATTTAGGAGGCTGAAGCAGGAAGGTCATAACTTCAAGACTCCCTTGAGTAAAAACAGACCCTATTAAAAAGGACTGGGGATGTAACTCAGTGGTATCACACTTGCCACACATATGTAAGACACTGGATTTAATTCCCGATATGTATCTGCCCCCCAGTCAGATCTAAACAGACAGCTCACCAAAGATATACAGATGGAAAACAAACGTGAGAAGATGTTCAACATCATACATTATAAAGACACTACAAATTAAAATAAGATACAAATACATACCAATTGGCATGGTTAAAATCTAAAATGCTGGAACAGAAAATGCTGGTTGAGAATTTATAGCAGCAGGAACTTTTATCCATCACTGAGATTTCTAAATGCTGGAACCACTTCGGAAAAGAGTTTAGCAGTTTCTTAGAAAACTAGACAGACTCAAATTTATGGCCCAATAATCACAAATCTTGATATCTACCATGAGATAAAAACTTTGGTCACAAAAAAATCTTTTAGATGAAAGAATGTAGTAGTTCCATTCATAGGTGTCAACATTTAAAAGTAATGAAGATGCTCTTCAATAAGTAAGTGGATAAACTGCAATATATCAAACACTAGGAGATTATTTAGTACTAAGAAAAAATGTGCTATTTAAACCTTGAAAAGAGATGAAGGAGACTTAAATGCATATTACTCAGTGAAAGAAGCTGATCTAATGAGCCTGTATGGTGCTTGATTTCAATTATATGACATTATGGAAAAGGTGTAACTATGGAAACAGTTTTTTTTTAAAGTAGCAGTGGTTGGTGGGGATTTGGAAGGATACAAGAGTAGAACAGTTAAATATGGGAATTTTAGAGAAGTGAAATTATTCCCTACGATATTCTAAGGGTGGACTCGTGTTCTTATACTTTTGCCAAAGCCAAGAAAATGTACAGCATTAAGAGTAAACTCTAGGATGTGAGGGTGATCTGGCTGTGACATCTGTTTCACCCCCCACTGATTGCCAGGGTTGATAGGGCTGATCCAGCAAGCTAGGCGAGAGCCCCCTTCCTCCTTCACTGTTCCATGTGTTTCCCTCTCGAAACTGTGCATTTGGTTGAAAGGACAATCACCCCCAAAAGAGGAGGATCGTTTCCTCTGTCAAGGATATATGTGTAGTTGTGTTCCCTTACTAGAACCTCCAAATAAGTTTTTAAAAGTAAACCTTAATATAAATTATAGACTTTGAGTGATTGTGATGTACCAATGCTACTTCATCTGTTGTAATAAATAAAATCACACCAGTAGGGGATGTTAATACTTGAAGGGGATAGGTATAATATGAAAACTCTGCCCTTCCTGCTGAATTGTTTTGTGAAATCTGTTAAAACTGTCCTAAAAATTAAATCTATAGTTTAAAAAACTATTCATGAGTTAGAGACCAAAAAAATCACACAGAAAAGAGAATATTTCATGAACGTACATACATATTAGAAAGGAGTAAGATCTAGAAAACATGTTAAGTTTCTAATTAAAGAAGCTAAACAAAGAAGAGTAAATCAAACCCACAGTAATAAGTCCAAGCAGAAGCAGTAACAGAAAAAAATCAAGAGGATGGATTAATGTCGTTTCTTAGAAAAGATCAATAAAATTGACAAGTCTATGGTTAGAACTTAGCAGATATTTTCTGTAAAGGATCAGATAATAATGTAAGTTTTGAAGGCCATACTGTTTACACAATACCTACTCAACTTTTGTTATACCATGATAATAGCAACAGACAGTGCAAAAATGAATAGGTTTAAGTATATTCCAATAAAACATTGTTACAAAAGCACTGGCACACTGGATTTGGGTAGAGTATCATGGTTTACTAAACACTCAGCAAAATGAATAAATAGAAGAAGTGAGGGAACTTGAATGGAAACTGAATGACAGAAACTGGGAAAAGAAATTTCTGACACGTAATGGAAGTCAGTCACTACAAGACTTTGGCTTCTGTTCTAACACTGCAGTTAAGAGTCACATTTCTAAATAGCTGGAATATTAAGTACAAGGAGCGGAGAGAATGGCAAACTGCTAATAATTGGTTCTAGAGAAAGAGAATTTGGAATGGTCAAGAGATTTCTGTTCAATGTTAAAAAATTTTTACAGAAATTTAAGAATTAAATTAAATTAAGGATTTAGCTCAGCGTGCCACACTTGCCTTGCAAGCAAAAGGTCCTAAATTCGATCCTCAGCACTGAGAAAAAAAATTAAGAATTTATCCATATACTCTTGTGTAACTAAGTACTTTTTTTAAAAACAGAAGAAAAAAACACTAGAAGCAAAGTTCCCATATATATGAGACATATGTGAAGATTATTTTGTTTTGAAAAATTAAATTATTGTGTAATCCAATTATTAGTAGATGACCTTACATGGACATAAAATCAGTTTCAGGTTTTATAAGAGCAAATAATATGTTCCATTAGAGAGACTAGAAATAAGAAAGCATCACCTTACAATACTTAAATCTTACAGAATTCATCCATTATTTTTAAAGAAAATCAAATCATTGTTTTTGTAGGTTCATAACATTTAGTTATTCCAATATTCCCTCCTCATCTTCATCATTTGCCATCTGATCTTCATGTTATGCTAAAGACTGTGGCATCGAGAAGTCTTTCTCTCAACCTATTTTCTTGCCTCTATGCCAGAAAAATTCATTTCCTAAGACCATTATTGTTTCACAGCTCACCATGTCAGCACCCTATCCTCCACTTGGTAGGGACTTTGGAAAGTTCTACACACTGACTTGTCCTCAGAGGTAAAATGGGCAATAAGATGAGTAAAGCTCGGTATACAATGTACACTCAAAATAATTGTTAAAAAAAAATGAAGTTGGACAAAGGCCATGGTAAATTAACTGGCTATCCATTACTTTGCTATCCTTATGCTAATATTTCTCAAGTTTTTCAAGTTTTCCACCCTTTAATACATAATAAAGATTTTATATCTTCTTTTAAAGTTATTTGCAAATTTAAAATACATCAAATATGAAGACTAAAATTAAATTATAGCAATTATATTACTAGAAATATTTTCTAAACTCAAAAGGCTTACCTACTATCTTTCCCTATAACTGCTGGAAATAGTATCTCTAGATATTATCATCACTTGCAACTACATCTTCTCTGAAATTTAAAAATTATTTTATATAAATAGTTTTACTTTCTGTTAGTATATTGGCTTCAACTTTACACAAATCATCCCATCTGCCTTTTACTCATTTTGTTAACCCTCTTTTCTTCTCTAGTTCTACTTAGCAATTCCTGGAAATTACTTTAGTTATGGCCCTTTGCCATTTGCCATAACTGTTTTCTCAAGAATCAGTGATAAATTCCTTCAAACACTTCCGCTAATATTCCTAACAATTTGCAGTTCCCAAATAAACGACAATTACATGCTGTACTTTCAGCCTAAAATACTTTACCTTTTAATTCTTAGTCATTCTTAAAGATCTATTTCAAGACATAATTTCTTTAAAAGCTTTTAGAACATGCTGTTTTCCTCTCCAGGCTCAACTTCTAACCTCCAGCTGCTTCAACTACATATGTATTTTAAAAACACCTAATCTAGAAAATACTTATATTTAATGAAAAATTTTAAAACTGGAAGAAGCCTTAAAGATAATGTTCCCTGTTATTATATGAACCAGTTATTTTAAAACTAAACAGTAAAATGATATAGTCATAGCTACAAATTAAATCTTATCAAAGAGAACATAGATTTCTTCGTAAAATAGACCTGAAAATACAAAACATTTCTAGTTAAACCTACACAAATAAACATAAAACTTACTCCCAGGAAGCTTTCTCAATTTGTGGATTTGTGACTGTTGACATATCATGGGTATATGAATAAGAAAAAGCAGAGAATGGTTTAGAGACTTAAATTCTAATTATTTACTGTCCACACACTCTTAACATAAAAAGTTTGTCATCAGGTTGCTAGGAACTTCTAGGTTTATTTTCCAGAGAAGATGTTACCCTTCATACTGTATCAACTAGAGTTAATTATTATTTGCATATATAAAAGCTTATTATAATTTATTATTTTTAATTACATGTACAGTGGATTCTCGTTTCACAAACTTAGTTTGTTCCACAATTCTAAACAAGATGGCCATGGTTATGTTCCTTTGGGAAAGATAGCTACGGCTGTGTTCATTCTCTGATGTATAGTTCCAAACAACAAAAAATTTGCTGGTGCTTCTATTTGTGAACCAAACCATTTGCAAACAAAGCATTTGTGAAATGAGATAACACTGTAATATATAAAAGTTATTGTCATTTTTTGTTGCTTTTTTAGAATACTCACAATGGGCAATTTATTATTTTTTAAAAAGGACTTTTTTTGATTCATGGTTCTGAGAAGTCCAATAGCATGGTACCTGTGTCTGCTCTACTCCTGGTGAGGGTTTCATGGAAGAGGCAAACAGGTACATGCAGAAGAAACCACACCTGTGAGAGAGGCAGAGGGGAAATGTAGCCTATTTTATTACTATGAGAACTAATCCAATTTCAAAAGAAGTAACAGTCTTTTGAGAAAGACATTCATTTGATCTTTTAAAGTGCCTCAAGACCTAACTACCTTCCAATGGCCTCATCTCTCAATAATGTCACAATGGGAGTCAAATTTCAACATGAGGTTTAGCAGAGAAAAACCTATTTAACCACACCAAAAGGCATATACCAAAAATTAAGATTCTCAAATTAGCCCAGAGCAATACATCTTATACAATATGCCAAATATTTGTGATTTTTTACTCGAACATACAGGATACTTTCTTGATCAATCATGTCTCTAGTGTTCTTAACATTTTCATCTAAAATGTATGATAGGTATTGTGAAATAGTAAGAAAATATTCAAGGGAAAAGGTGGGTAGGGGTAAGTCTAAAATGTGTGATAAGTATTGTAAAATAGTAAGAAAATATTCAAGGTGAGTAGGGGCAACTAAAGAATGATTAAAAAAAGAAAACAAAGCTACATATATAAAGGGTGGGGGATTTAGGAGTCGGGGAATGGGAAAAAATGAGAATTAAGTGTGTCATGTACTGGTACAAATTTTCATTGTTGACTATGATCACAATGTGTATATAAAATGCACCAATAAAATCAATTAAGGGCGGAGAATTTAGCTCAGTGATTCTGGCGCCTGACCTGCAAGCACAAGGGCCAAGGTTTGATCCCCCTATAACCACATACAATACTGAACATGGAGACTCATGCCCAGCAGCAATCAGTACCACATTCCACAGTGCCGCGCATTGTGGCTCACACTTGTAATCCCAGCACTTGAGAGGCAAAGGCAAGAGGGTTGCTCTGAGTTCAAGGCTGAGCTCAGGGCCAGCCTGAACTACAAAGCGAGACCCTCTCTCAAAAAAAAAAAAATCAATTAAAAAAAAACATTTTCAACTAGGGGAATAGGAAGAGATAATGAATAGAAAAAATATGGTCAGGATTTAGCTTAAGTGTTACCATGCTTACCTTCCAAGCACAAGGGCCGGAGTTCAATCCCCAGTTTCACACACAAAAATAGAGAGAGAGAGAGAGAGAGAGAGAGAGAGAGAGAGAAAGATAAAGATAAATATTGTCCAAAGCGGGACAGAAAATCAGATAGATATTTACTTTATTTCAATAAAGTAAATAGTTTGGTGGGCTAGTGATACAATGAATAGCATGTCTGACTACAGACTAAGAAAAGTGTTTTGATTTCTTTATAAAAAAAGATAGAAAATGGTACCTAAACTGAAAAGTTTTTATACACTCATAAACTGCCTCTGAAAAGTAAATAGCACTCCCATTCACCAACAGTATGAGATGACTCTCATTCATTTTCTAGTTGGCATTGATAAACATTTCTGAAAAATTCAGAACTCAATAAACAAAAGAGCTAGGAATCTAGCTTTTCCAAACCACCCGTTATCACATTTCTTAAGAGCTACATAGAATATCAACTTTAAAAAGTCAACATCATTGACATACACTCACTATATCAAAATCTATTTATCAAAAATCTTAATTTTCTAACCTGGAGTGTCGGAGGCTGTCCTTTTTGTTTTTTGCTGAACACAGTGTGCACTCACAGCCAACTGCATGGGGCTTGGGTAGAGAGACATCCTGTTTTAAGAGCATGGTAAGAATTTCATAGTTGTTACGATGAGCAGCTAAAATGACAGGTGCAACATCCATAGTTGTTGAATACTCAGGATTTTGGATTCGTTCCATTAGTTTCTGAAAAATATTTACATAAATGTCCAAACTTATTATCTGTGATTTCAACAAATACATTTTAAGAATGAAATGAAAAAATAGGAAGGCAAAGAGAATTTAAGACTTTTTTAAGGAATATAAAAAACATTATTTGGAATGAGTTTTTTTAAACTTCAAAACTTTAATAAATGCAGTATAACTGTAACAGATAAAATCTCAATAGATAAAATTCATATAACTAGAATTGTTCCCCTACCAAAGAAGTGAGGATATTTAGAGAAATATCTTAGGAAAAGATAGTTAGTTTTTAGAAACATGCACAGGAAGGATAAAGAACAAGAAATTTAGAAAAAGAATATAATGGAAAGTGGCAATGTTTAAAACTAGGCAGAATACAAATGCATGAGAAAAACTAAAATTCCACCTCTATGGTAAACTTTGTCACATTAAAACAATGTAGCAACTTGAAAAAAGCAGCACTATTCATGTGGTATAATTCTTTACACATTCCCAACTACTGTCTGTAGTAGTTCTTATTACCAAAAAAAAAAAAGAAAAAACACTAGCAAGCATAGCTACTAAAAATGAGTCCTGGAACTAATAGACACTTTACATTTATCATCTCACTTAATCTCCCTAGTAACCTGCCAAACTGAGCATAATTAATCCCCACAAAGAAACTGAGGCTCAAAGAAGTTAATGTGCCCAGGCCACACACCAGAGTGGGTCTGTATTACTACTGCTATAATTAATCCAAGTTTGCATCAATCGGGAGCCTGTGCTCCTTACACTATATGGCCTGGTGATGACATGAAATGAGGAAAAAATATTAATAGTTAAAGAATTAGGGTTAAATAAAAAGGTTAACTATTTTTTGACTATTGCATATTCTTTCCAATACTTCTCACTTTTTCGCAGAGGTTTCCCTGAGAGCTGTTTGATTCCACTGTAAGCTCATCAAGTTCACACTTTGGTAATTTTTATTAACATTGTAAAAGCAGTGTACACTCATTATAAAATATCTAAAAAATATAGAAAAGCAGAAAGAGGGATAAAAATACCCATATTCCTTCTACCAAATAACATTCTACAGTACAGTATTCCTTCTAGTCCTTTCTCTACCAGACATCTTTTTAAGGTCATCTTTTGCACAAACAGCTGTGTTAAACATTAGTGGTTAAAAACAAGGGCTCTTAATATTTCAAAGATCAAGGACTTTTAATAATCTTACAAAGCTAAAGCTCAGGACCTCCAAGGAGAATAATTCATACACAGAATTTTGCATGAAATTTAAGAAAGGTCATTGACTTTGTGTTTAAAATACTTTGCTAATTAAAAAAATACTATAACAAACATTTTTATGAAAACAATATTTTGCAAATTTTGGATTATCTCATTAACATAGAACATTAAGAAGTGAAATTATAGGTCTACTGGCCTTTGAAGCTCTTGATGCATTATGTCAAAAGCCTTTCAATAAATTTTATAACCAACAACATAAGAAAAATCTCATACTAAAGCTTTATTCACCAGCACTGGGCATGATCACTCGTAATTTACGAGTGAAAATATATTATTATGAAATTTTAATTTACTTACATTTGGTTGCTGCTGTTTTAATATCTACTGATAAACTTATCTATTTTCCAGCTTTTATGACTAGTTTGTTTATATACTATTTTATTTGCTAGAGAATTCAAATGAATGAATTTATTTAACAATTACAGAGAACCTTTACATTAATCTTTTTTCCCTCTAGCTGCATTACTGGTTATATAGAAGAAAAGATTACATTTAATTTCAAGAGAAAAGCTCTACTAGAAAAAGAGACTTAAGGGCCGGGAAGTTAGCTTAGTGGTTCCGGCGCCTGTCTTGCAAGCGCAAGGACCTGGGTTCGATCCCCGGTAACCACATACCATACTGGGCGTGGAGACTCACCCCAGCAGCAACCAGTACCACATACCACAGTGCCGGGCATGGTGGCTCACACCTGTAATCCCAGCACTCGGGAGGCAGAGGCAGGAGGATTGCTGTGACGTGAGTTTGAGGCTGAGCTCAGGGCCAGCCTGAACCACAAAGTGAGACCCTGTCTCAAAAAAAAATAAGAAAAAGAAAAAGAGACTTAATGTTTCCCATAAAACATATTTAACTATATGAAAAGCATTATCACATATAAGATTAAAGTTCATAATTTCAGTGCTTATATTCTAATACTACCAAATAAATATGAATTTGAAAGTTAGTTGCAAAAAAGATAATTTTGACAAGGTAAAATTTTATCACCGAAATGATAAAAGCATATAAAATATTCAATATTGCTTGTATGGAATAATGCTGTTACAGTGTGATGTTACTGTCAATGGGAGTATTTGAATAAAGGCTGAATACTCATTATTTGCTGAAGATAAGAATAAAAAGTATGTTTTAATGACTTGGAATACATCTAGTTCACTGTATTTCACCTTTCCTGCCAAGAAATGAAATGTGTTACAGACTGGATAGAAGGAATACCAAAAAGTGACTATACCTACAAGGTAAATGGCAGAAATCTGACTAAAATTTCGATATTTCTAATTTCTTGGAAAGGAACTATATGCTTAATCCATTTTTCTTTATTCTTGTAATTTTTTTTAAACACTACTTAGACTAGGTGGTACTACCCTCTGGAGAAGATCCACATTTCTGTTGCTGTTCTTGTTTTGTGGTGCTATGAATCAAACCAGGGCCCTAGGTGTGCTAGGCAAGCATTCTCTCACGGGGCTGTATCACTATACTTTCACCAATGATAAGTTTTATAACTTTTAAAATTTGATGAACATCACGTATCTCACTTTTTTAGTATTTATTTATTAGTGACTATCTTCCTAATTATAAAACCAGTGAAGAAAAATTCAAAAAAGAAACAGAAAAGTCCTTAATTTGGTCAATCAATAAAAGATGACCACAGTATGGTAACATTTGTTATATACAGTTTCTTTAAATACGTATTTTTAACCTTACACCAAATTACATGTACAATTCACTATTCCAATTTTTCTCACTTACTATTTATTTTTGCATATTTCTAAAACTTATTTCTAAAATATATTTTAATGACTATAAAATATTATGTTGTACTTTTAAATAATTATTTATATTTTCAACATTCTTTTTTAGGATGTTTACTCTAATCCCAGGTACTTTTAGAATATTTAGATTATATTAGAAGGGTTATTTTCTCCCTACTGCTACAAATAAAACTATAATCACTTTTGTCTTTTTTTGGCCATTTGTTTCATAGATTGTAAGAGCAAAAACCATTAAGTTAAGGAATATAAACACCTTTCTTGTTTATGATACACTTTGCTCTACCAGTAATATATGTATTAACCTATACTACTCCCTTGTCATCAATGACTACTGCTTTTTTGTTTTTATTTTTAAAATTTTCAAGCTGGACATGGCGGCATACATCTATAGTTCCAGGAACTGTTTGAGCCCACAAATTCAAGACCAGTCTTGGCAACATGGTGAGATTCTAAGAAAAAATCTGCTAATTTGATGAGCAAAAATTAGTATCTCATAATTGACTACTAGGGTTTAGTATAATATTTTGGACTTTCTTAGATTTTCTCACGTTCTTTTCTATTATGATTACAATGTTTCCCATCAACTTATCTTGTATTACTCTCTATATTATTCATTTGAGCTATCTGCTGCAAATCTTTTGCCAATTATCCAGCATTTAAAAAATTCTGCCTTTGAATTCAATAAATATAATTTCTATTAGTCACATTGCTTGCATGATTTTTGTCCCTTGCTTTTATGCTTAAAAAATTCCTTCCATTACCAAACAGTTAAATATTCCTCTGTATTTTCAACTGTACTTTATAGTCTCATTATTTATATTTAATTCTTTAACCTATCTGAAAACTAATAATATTTTCAACTTTACCTGCCAAATATTTCAAACTAAAAACACTGGTTCATGTTGACAAAATTATAAAAATATGAAGTAATTTTTTAGAAGTTTCCCAAAAGCAATACTAATTATCCTACCAAGAGCTACTTACTTTAAAATTATACTTTACAAAGTGAAAAAAATCTATCTTTTTTGCAAAAAAATCACAATAAATTTTGGGGAAGAAAAAAATGGCAACAGGGCAGGAGAGCTACTTTGGCTTAAAATCCAAGTTAGTAAATACTTAAGAGTACTAACTACTATAGTTGGTCTTGATGATCGTTTTGGTCGATGATTAAGTAGTATATCAACAGCTCCCACTACTTCAGAGTCGATTGCCACCAAAAGTGCATCTGCGGACTTTAAAAAAAAAAAAGTTAAAAATGAAAATGGATGATAAAAAGGTAAACTACTTATCTTATGAATTCATAAAGTAACTTAAAATTTTTAACTGTACTATATACAGTGACACTGAATTTTTAAAATTTAGACTTGTACAAGTGGTATATTTTCTTGCGTTAGCAGTACTTCTATGTACAATATACATATTTCTGTCCTGATTTCAATGAATGAGGTAGTAAAACAATGAAAGTTTGATAGGAGGGATTTACTATTGAATATAGTACAGTATTTAGATTTGAGTTTTCTTTTCAAGACTTTTCTTCTTGAACTGTGGCCAAAAATTACTAAATTTACAAATCTATAAAAGTAATTGCCAGGAACTATTAGTACAGGTAAAGGTACGCTCAGACTAACAAAAATGCTCAACATCAAAGCAATCATGAGAACAAGGGAGAACAGGAAATACAAAGAGAGGGCCAGGGATTTGATTTAGCTTAATGGCAGCATGCCTGCCTTGCAAGTGCAAAGTCCTGAGTTTGATCCTGGTACCAAAAAAAAAAAAATACACAGAGAGTTCTGTACTCTCATAATTAGAACACATACAACCAAATGACATGGTATAAGTTTGACATTAACATTAGTAATCTTACTGAGTAAAGATAACAAAGAATCAAGTTACCAAAGTTCATGAAACAGGAAATAGAAGTAACTGCTTCCAACCTATAGTTAGCTCTCTATAAAGATCCACTTCTGACCAAAGGAAAAAGTAAACAGACTAAGAGGAAATGGGGATTTTTCAACACTCTATGACAAAAGTTACAGCCCTGCTGGCAACTTTTTTGTGTTTTTTTAAGGAACATCATAAAAGCAGAAGGCAAACATGGGAATAATGATTTAACCTATGAAAATGTCCTAAATTGTATTCAATTTGTACTTTTTGTTGTTGTTGTTTTTTTGAGTCAGGATCTAGCTTTATAGTTCAGGTTGGCCGAGCTCAGCCTCAAACTCACGTCACAGCAATCCTCCTGCCTCTGCCTCCCGAGTGCTGGGATTACAGGCGTGAGCCACCATGCCCAGCACTGTGGCATGTGGTACTGACTGCTGCTGGGCGTGAGTATCCACACCCAGTATGGTATGTGGTTACTGGGGGATCAAACCTGGGTCCTTGTGCTTACAAGACAGGCGCCAGAATCACTGAGCTAAATCCCTGGCCCTCAATTTGTACTTCTTAAATCAACCAACATTCTTGCACTCAGGAATGAAACTGTATTTTACTTTTTTATATTCTATATAGTTAAATAAAGCTTTTACCCATTTTACCTTGACTTCAAGAAATAGAACTAAACACCCCCAGTAAAGGACTGGATTCCTCATTCATTCATTAGAAATCACCTGTATTTTCCTATAGAAAAGATTTCCTACTCAGGGAAACAAACAAAAAAATATCTCCGTATCCATTACTATTCAACATCGCATTTATAATTTTAGTTTTAATCTATAAAAATAGAGCGATGACACTGCTACCAACAGCAACTTTGACCATTTGAAATACAGCCATGGGTCCAGCTCTGATGTAAAACATACCAAAAAAAAAAAAAAAAAAGCTGTCACAATCACTTCATGGGCATGATTGCCCAAGAGGAACACGCCTATGCTCCCTGAATGTTGTCTATAAATGACAGATTTCTGGCCTCTAAATTAGTCTTCAGAGCTTTACTGAATAAGGAAATAACTAGATAAAAACCAACAAATAGGACAGAGGAAGGAAGACAAAAATTGCTAAAAGTTGATCATTGGAAGAAAAATATCAGTAGAGTAAAATTGCTATCAATAGCAATCTGAAAACATTTAAGATAAGGAAAAACATGGTAATAGTTTAAGACTACATGAAGCAAAGTAAAATGATTACATTCTTAGTGATTCCAACTTGTAATGGAAAAGTTAAATTATAGTCTAGACTACTTAGTAAAGGTGAAAGACCTACATTAAATCTTTCAATGCTTAAAAGGATAAGCTTCAGCTATAAAAATTTTTATACAAAAATTTCATGTAAATAAAGTTACCAATGATTTACTCTGTATCAACAATATGTTACTGATAAATGGCAGTTCTTTCACACAAAAATATCTCAAATTATTTTAAAAATATACTGAGTATGCAAAATATCCTCACTAGTTTCTTCTCCCACTTTCTCAGGTATCTAACCATTGTTAGAATATTTTCAATGTATAATATTTATTATGCATTTATAAAGTCACTATTTTCTGTCACCTCAGAACTTGTCTTTTTAACAATTCCCATACTCTTTCCTCTTAAGTAAATCAAAGTATTTATTTTCCTTCCAAACATAATTTTCCACTGTAACATTTTATTTAAAGCCCCCCAATATACTATAGGTCCTTGGTCCTTCGCTGACAGAAATACCAGATTGAGTTCCCAATTCAATCTAACATCCTTTCTTACTCTTCTAATTTATCTCATCTGCCTCATCACATGTCATTTTTCCTCTTGCTTTCATCTTTCAAACTTCTTAAATCTACATGCATCATTTTATCTATCAATGCCACACTTTCAAGATCCAGTGGCCTTTTCTATTTCCTTATTTTTCATTATTTCTGAGCAATATAGTAAATGTTTTTGTCTTTCACAATGCCACATTATCTTAACTGCCCCTAGCATCTTCCACCATTCATCTGGTCTCCTTTAATAAATGTAAATACTTTTAAGAATGAATCTGCACCAAGCCATTGTTGTTCTCTGACTTCACCTACCTGTAGGACTCCAGTGGTCTTCCTCGTGCCTATGTCTGGCTATTGTGTATCTCTACCTACCTACCTACTTAGACGTTTTTGCAACACCAGGATGGAACCCAAGGCCTCACCCATACTAGGCAAGCACAATTACAGTCCTTTTTATTTTTTGAGGCAAGGTCTCACTAACTTGCTCAGGGTGGCCTCAAACTCGGATCCTCTAGCCTCAGCTTCCTGAGCAGCTAAGATTATAAGTGTGTGCTACTGTACCAGGATACTGAATCTCTTCAGCTGACATTCCATAATGCAATCTTCACCTGTGATTATTTTTTGGGAGCCGCCTGATAGCCTACAAATCAACAGGGCTAAACCCAGAAATCATTTTTCTTTGCCCTAGCCTGATTTTTCTTCTCAACTTGTTTTTCTTTCATCATCCTCCAAGTTATCCATGTTGAAGATTTCCAAATCATCTTAGACTCCTAAATTCTCCTTTCCAAATGTAAAAATTTCCTAAGATCTGTCATTTCTTCCTGTATAACATCTCTCATATCTGCCTATGCCCTATCTTTTTTTGAGTTCAGGCCTCAACATCTTCATAACTGGATTATTATAAAAACTGCTCACATATTCTACAGTATTCCATGATTTTCTAATCTATATTTAATTCAACTACTAGATTATTTCTAAGTAGTTGACACATATCACATCTTTTCTCAAAATTTGATTAATGATATCTTGATATCTATTATAGAGACCGAAATTCTTCAGCCTAGTAATCAAGGTCTTTTTCATCAGCTTTTTAAAGTTATTTTTTCTTGCAATTTCCATTACTCTCTAATTTAAATATTTTAGGAAAAAAAGCTGTCAAGAGAAATCCAGACATGGAGGGAGGGAAGAAGGACGAAAGAGGTAAAAGATGAAAAAAAGGAACTGGAATATGTTATGTATATGTACCAACTTTCCACAAGAAACATAAACATTATGTACTGTACACATAGACTAATAAACTAAAAAAGTTTTAAATCATTTTAAAATTTCAAAAAGCACAAATACAAAAAAAAAAACCCTGTTAATTAAATGTCTTAAGTATTTACATTGCACCAGGTATGAGAGTACATGCCTGTATTCCCAGCACTCAGGAGGATAAGACAGGAAGAATACTGCTGTGAGTTCAAGGCCAGCCTGGACTACATAGTGAGATCAAGGACAGTCTGAGCTAGATAGCAAGATTCTCCCTCAAACAACAAAAACAAAAATACACATACACACATATATTGGATCTGTCTTCATTACAACCTTCTCTACAGCGCTTGTTCCTTATTCTTAAAAGGATTATTTAAATCTTCCTGAATTTTAATTTCTTCTTCTATAAAATAAGCATAACAACACCATCTACCACATAAAGCTGCTGTGAGGATTAAGTAGGTAAATATATGCGCAGTAGTTGGCACAGTACTATGTAAGTGTTAGCGATATTTCAAGGCTGAGCACAACTGATGGTCTTCCGATGAAATCTTGCCCTATAGATCCAACCCTCAACAGTCTTAACCTCTCCTGTATTTCTAATATATTTATACTGAATAATAAGAGCTTAAGTATAAAACAGGGGTTCTCAGTAGTGGTACTGTTGACATTCTGGGCCAGGCTTTTTTAAAAAAAATGGTGGTAGCTGTTGTGTATGTTGTAGGATATTCAGCTGCATCCCTAGCCTCTACTCACTAGATACCAGCAGTAACCTGCCTCCAAGCTGAAACTAGAAATGCCTCCAGATATTGCCAAATGTCCAGGGGTGAGGATAAAATCATTCAAATGAAAAATACAGGATATGCTACATCATATATACATGTTGTATCATATCCTGATGTAACACAGGATAAAATACAAGAAAGTACTTTAAAACTACAAAGCAATATACAAGGTCAAATTATTATTACTACTCAGGCAGCACTTAAACATATTTTTGTATTATTCATATTAATTTTAATTGTCTAAATCATTTAAAATCCTTAAGTAAAAAACCTATATTGCCCTTCATTTCCATAATCTTATATCCAACTAAATGCCCTGGACACTGATTGGCAGAATAAGGTATAGGTAGCCTAGACAAGGCACATTAAACTGGAAAGAGCATGGGATTTGCAGTCAGAAGATGAAAAGCTTAGCTTTATCTTTATTAATTTTAGAACTTTGGGCAGTTCATTAAAGTCTATGAGCCTCAGTTTTCTGATCTATAGTGTCTACATAGGTTGGCATTAACGTTTGAATGCAATCAAGAATGTGAAAAAAAATGAAATGTGGCAGAATTATTATATATATATATAAAACCATATCTATAAAAGGTTATACCATAATACCTCTTTTATTTAGAATCACAGGGTCTGAACTTTCTTTATAACCTTATTTTCTAAATAACTGAAGCTTATGCCTTTAAGTGTTTAACATTAAAATGTGAACCATTTAATGGAAATCTATTTTCATAGTACTATATAAGTATATTCTTCTAAAATAGTATGCACTGAATATAATTTAACTTTCCCTTATTGATTCGAGGCCATTATCATAAATTTTAATTACCATTCTAATCCACTGCTTCCACAGAGATTATCAGATATAAAATGCTGTTGACTTCTTTACTAAACAGTGTCCAAGGTATTGCCTCATCTTGTTGTAATGCAGCCCTAATGGTTTTTCCACTGCCCTTCCAATTCTCTCGGGACTAAGAAATTAAGTTTATTAAAATGAATATAAAATGAAAAACAAAAAACAGACTTTAAAGGTAAGCTCCCAAAATAGTTCTACAACTAAACTTAATTTGGAAATTTCATCACAGTTATCCTGGCTATTTGGAGGTTACATTTTATTTATTTTATGGTTCTCAGTTGTGTTCTGGACAGCTAAGTTTGCTGGGTTAAGCAACTTCTTTTTTCTCTAAGAATATATATGTGACATAGTACCATATGATATAATACATATAATAGAGGTACACAAAGCTATCTAATTATACTCTAAAAACCTGTTGTGTTTGCTGATATCACTCAAAAACTATGTTCCATTAAGAAAAAAGGATAAGGAAAACTAGAATTCACTTACTAAGAGACAACATAAGTACAACAAAAAAAGAAGGGAAAAATAGTGTTATTATTAAATTCCCGTCAGAATCTTTAGACTGAATTCTTTTGAGATGTATATGTGTATCTACTTTTCTATCTAAAATGATATAAAGCCAAATATAGTATCTATCTCTTCCCGTTTTTTAAAAAATCACTTATATTTATACATAAGTATATATTAAATTTCAAATGAAAGGAAAATTTAATGAATCTCAGAAGAAACCAGAAACAAACAAAATTCTGAGTCAGGAACATTTTGTTTGTATGCTTATAAATAACACAGGCCATGAAAAAAACCTGTCCTCCTGACACTTCCAGAACATCTGTACTATATTTAGGTAATATAATGCAAATAATGGCAATATAGATAATAAAAACAAACTAATCTCTATCAGATATAGGGAAAGATGACAAGAGAAAAGATAAATCAAAACATCATACTAAAATGACTTTTTTGAATTGTATTTTAAATGTCTTAGCATCTCAAACAAATAGAAAGTGGAGGAAGGCCCTGGAGATGTAGCTCAGCAGCAGCATGGCGGTCTGGCAAGTAGAATGTGAAGTTCGATCCCCAGTACCAAAAAAAAAAAAAAAAAATAAGGTGAAAGAGAGAAATGAAGAAAATTAAAAGAAAGCAAATGGAAAGTAAAGATGAAAACATGGTATATCTAACATTTCTTAGAAGCTACTAGATAAAATTATCTAGCCTTGTACCTGACAACCGTAGTCCAAAAGAAGCTGAAGTATATCCAAGTTTTCGTTTTCAATAGTTATGGTAATGGCATTTCTCCCAAGCACATCTACGCAATTTATGTTCAAGTCACCTGAACTGTTTTCCTCCAAAATCTTTTTAACCATATAATAGTCACCTAAATAACAATATACAAACATAATTTAATATTCAAGACATAAGAATGACTATAAAGAAAAATTTAACTTGTTGAATTAAGACTAAAAACTGAACTTATATTTGTATATGGAAATGTGCACAGAAAATGTGAATATTTCCTGAATAAAAAAATTGTACCTTGACAAAATATCACATGCATAAGCAGCAAATATATATAAAAAGCAAGTCAAAAATTTTTATTATGCATTTTTTAAAAAAAGTTACTAGTCCAAAATTCTTAAATGGATGATTATAAGGAGAGAAACTTACAGAAGATAACATAAAATAATAAAGAATGTACCAAATACAGACTGGCACCCAGAAAAATAAGAATCTTAAAGGAGTCTTATATCTCAAATATATATACCTTTTTATGTCATAATGTTAAATATGAGATTATAAATAGAGGCTATTATAGAGAGTTTCTAAAGAAGAAAGTATACATTTGAAAAGAAGCAGGAATATGTACATGCTGGTGAGTATGTACAGTATGAGGGAAAGCTGTCTGGAAATTCTCTCTACACCATCCTCCAAATGCAGTATCTCATTAATGAGGCTGTTGAAAGTAAATGACCAGGGAACATTTAGATCACAAAACTCTAAGTTAGACTAGAATTAATGTCTGACTTGTGAGGAGGAGGCAGATTGTGTCCACCTGACTGTAGCCTCCAAAATAGTTATTCCATGTGAGAAAATCACAATAATTATTTTCACCAAGAGCACACTAAATTTGCTGATGAGATGGTGCAAGAGTAGGGGAGAATAAATTAAAAGAAAAAAGAAAGAAAACAAGCAGAGCAGATTGTTTCATTTTTACTTTATAAACATCAGATGAATAAACCATTTTAAGTGACTTGAAACTATAGCTGTTCTTCGGAAAACTATAAGAAACAAGGAAAGAATAATCAGTGAAAACCAGAGGAAAGATAATGATTTCATGATACAGAAAGAGAAAATACTAAAAATGAATTAAATGAGTAAAAAAGGCATCCAATTTTATTAAATTTTCACATAAATTTATTATTTTTATCTATGCACTTACAGCCCCTACACATTCTGAAAGTTGAAGTCATTTTCTTTTCCTCTTTTTTTGAATAGTCATTTTCTTAACAATGTATTTCAATCTCCTCAAGAAGAAAACTAGATGAAAAAATAAATACTTTCTTCACAACACCACTAATATCTACACACTAATACCCCAAGGAAAAACTTGGCAAATACTTTACAAAATGCTATCTGGACAGTAATGGCCAAATAAACCAGTTAAAAATTTATCATCATTACTGGAAATAACATTTATAACTTTATTTCAGGCAAATCTATTTCAGTACTTTAGTAGTGACAGAATGCTACCCATTAAAAAAGCTGTATTTTTTTGTTATGATGGATCTGGGTAAGGATTAATTTCTTACTTATCCTGCTTGGAACTCATTAGACTTTCTAACAACTTCTGTCCTTTATTAATTCATTAGTATTTGCAGCCATCACCTCTCCAAATATTGCTTGATTTATGAAGTTTATATTTGCAAGTCATTTAAAACAATGTACTAAAAGACTAGGTTGTTTAAACTTCCAGTATGAATATATATGTAAAAAGTTAGGAAACTTAAAATAGTAAGAAACGAGTTGTACAGAAAATATTATAATTCAAAATGCTGGTGTATGCCAGAGAGATATATTTTATATTTTCATTTTATATAGAAGTTGCTTTCAAGAGTTTCATATATTTTTTTGTCTTTTAAAATATAACATAACCCAAGTGGAGTGAGCAAGCCTACACTTCCAACACTCAAGATGATCACTAGGCTACACAGTGAGTCAAGGCCAGCTTGGGCTGCAGTTTCCAAAACACCCCAACACATAGAGAAGAAATACAACACAATCTGTTTACTTTTTTGGCTACATGGGTTGTTTTTTTCAATAAAAGAAGTTCAATTAATTCCACACAGAGCATAACAATTCAAGAGCAAGTCATCTCAGTCACATTCTAAAATATTCCCCATTCCCATCTACTTGTTCCTATGTATACTGTTACTCTCCTCAAAGCCCCACTATCTCTCATGAACAATGAAAGAAGACTCTTAGCTGATATTCCTCCTAAAAAAAATTTTCCCGTTGACCAAACTCTACTCAGTTTCCTCTGAGCTCTCTTCTCCATGAGCTCTCACCAATAGCCTTTAAAGACGCAACAAGATACTATCATACTTTTTAACAGCTCACAGACGTCTAAGAGGATCCTTTTACAGCGCCTGCCTGAGTAAACTCATGGCTACCAAAAGAATTTCTTGTTTTAGTCAAGCCCTAAAGACAAGGGCCTGTTTTCTAAATTCTGTGAGAAAGTGGGTACCTAACTTCCATTAAGTGTCAGTTAGCAAACCCAGGATGGTTTCACATAGACCAATTACCCACTTCCCACTCTTAATTTTTCATTTCTCTATTGAGCCCCCATGTACCCTCTCTTCTCTATTTCTTCATGCTTCCTTTAAAACATCAAGTCACTTCTGTACAAATTGAACTTGAATTCATTCCCAAAAAACTTTCTTTCCTATTGAATTTTATATTACTTGAAAATACCTTATACACTAACACAGGATCAAAAAGTTTGTTCTGAAAGCAGGTAAGATAGTAAATGTGACAGGTTTTTAGGCCAGGACATCTCAGTCTCAACTACCCAACTTGGCCAGTTTAATACCAAAGCAGTTTCATGTGTAAACAAACATGGGTGCGTTTCAAAAACACCTTGCTTATCAAGACTTAAGTTTGAACTTTACAGAATTTTAATGCTTTATGAGATATTATTGTTCTTTTTAATTAAACAGTTTTAACCATTTGAAATGTAAAATGTGAAAAACCAGTCTTGGATCATAGGCCTTACAAAAAAAAAAAAAAAAAAATGCACATTTGACCAGTGGGTCAGTTTGTTCACCTTTGTTCTAGGTTCACCTCTTTAATCCATTTCCCACCCTGCGGCAAGAGTAACCTTTTTAAAATCAAAGTTTACGATTTTGTATCAGATTTAAAAGCCAAAATTTTTCCCTTGTGGCCTCCAAAGTCTTATACAACCTGAGCCTTAATACCACCCAGAGTTGCCCTGTACCATTCTGATCATGTACTATGGTCATTCTAGACCAATGCTTTTCAAACTGTAGGCCATACAACACATCAGTAGTCATGAATCACACGCCAACCCACAATGTAAAAAATGAAAGTGAACAAAATACTAGAGTGGTTCCATTATTTAGACAGAAATATATTCTACCTATAATAAACCCTTAAAAATAAAATGGAGAAATGTTACAGTATCGTCTCATTTGAATTTCTGGCATAATGTGAATTTCACCATCACAAAAATGGAAACGTTAATGTTATTTGGTTTTAATTTCATACTAACAAAACTTAAAGTTAGTTATGAAGTGATGGAGGAATTTGACATGTTAAAAATTATACAGACTAAGTGCGGTGATTACATTAATCCAGTTGAAATACCTGTCATACTTAAAACAGGCTTTATTAAAAGGAAAAATTTTGGCAAAGAAATTCTATTCATATTGATGTGGTCCTGGAATTCCTTTAGTCCTGATTGTTCATTTTGGCTCTTAAAAGTCACTACTACTTAGTGATCATTTAGTTTTCACTTCTCATTGATAACTTTTGGACTTCTCATTACCTATTAAAGTACTAATCCTAGATCTTAAACTTCTCAGTATTATTACATTTGATGGAGTCAGCTATGAATGAAATATCTGCAATACTAGCAGCAAGAAGAGGAACTGTTTCAAGTATATCCATAAATCTGTTAATCTTTTACTATCCTTCAACCTTGTAATATGCAAGGTATAGAGGTTTGGCTTGAGATGTCTTTTTCCTCTTAACTGAGCACATGAGGACATTGCTCTGTGCTAGGCATAGCCCATCTTCCAAGTGACACATCTGTATATCATTTAAGTTAAACAAAACATTTGCTTCTTCCCGCAGATTTATTGTACATAAACACATTTTTCTCACTATTTTTCACTTACACCACAGGAAAACATCTTTGTTAAAAAACAACAACAAACTAAATAGGAATGCAGTCCTTAATTTAGTGATAAAGCACTTTTCCAATGCCTTAATACAAGAACTTTATATTCTGATAACATAAAACAGCAAAATAAAAATAATACAAAGAAATACATTTATGGAATTGCTACAAAGAAATGCAGCTCAATAATTTGTGTTACACATAAACTATCTACCAATATTCTGGGTGATTTAAAAGTCTTTTTGTTTTGTTTTTATTAAAATAACTATCACTTCTTATTGCAGTATTTCTCAACTAGTACACTCTAAAACTTTGGTGATCTGAAAAATTTTCCTATACAAAGTACTTAAGTAGTATACCTAACCACAATTTATGAAATGCTTATAGAATGATGCCTACCATACTCTCTTCCTTTCTCTTTTCTGAAAGTATTCTCCCTTCAGGGTGTATACCTCTTCTCATTAGGTACTACACGTAAACATAAAGCACAACAATACCCATTACACTCCTTCTGTTTCTTGCAACCAGCCCCAATCTTCTTTAATCTCTCCAAAATCTTTTCTCAAATAGCTAAAATGAAAAAATGCTCATTCAATATATTAAATTAGTAAACAGAGGCTTATCCTTAGCCTAAAGGAACATACAGCTTATGTAGGAACTCTGTTACCAAAGGATCCGTTCTTACAATGCAGCAGTCACATCATAAAAGTAACAGAAAAAATAGACTGAACTCAGGCAGAAAGGTGAAATTGGGCCCTCTAGAGACTTCTTCTGGCCCTACAGTGAAATGCCAAGATGGCACTGCTACTTCAATTACAAGTTAAATATTCCAAAAAATTCTCCATAAAGAGTTGGCCAAGTATGGATGCTTTCATGCCTCTTTTTTTCCTGCACAAGAACTAATTACTGATCATCAGCAAATTAGAGGGTCTATGTTCATGAATATACATTAAAAGCTATCATCTATTCAAGTTACTATAATGAGGAAAATTAACTGGATCAGTTTGTTTAGGCACTTCTTAAATAAACCTTATCTACAGTCAGGTTCCCACAGATAAAAGGCACTTATCACACTCTCAATTAGGAAGGAAAAAGTATTGGTGGCAAGAGCCGCTAATTAACAATTATATATACTTATAGTCAGTTCTTATTTCACGTAGCCTCAAAAATAAGAGGCCAATGTCTAAAAAAGAAAAATTATACTTTGAGAATTTCATTTGGGGACCATATTTAACTTTATATCACTGGTACAGAAACTTTTAATTACTTATTTTCAAAATTTCATACATTTATACAAACTTTATAGAATTTATACAGAGTGGTACCTCTGAGATGTACCTGACTCACAGTGAAGATCAGTAATTGCCATTATCAAGTGGCTACTGCTTGGATGAACAATTGCCTAGATCTATTGGGTTCATTTACATAAAGCCAGCTACTAAAAGCTATAAAAAAGCCAGCTATTAAAAACTATAAAATTGTGAAATTGTGTTCTATTTTTCTGATTCTTTTTTCCTCTATATACATTTTTCCAAGGACCACCATTTAATAACATACAAATAACCACCCCATTGTTACAATTTTTGCTTTAGAAATTCCTATATTCTATCCACATTATAACATCTTCCACATATAGAGTAAGACTTTTAAGTGATAAAGATGAGATATTAATTTGCTGTGGTGCAGTTCAAATACAGTACCATACTTGCCTTTTATCTTTACTGAAAAAAATTTAACATGAAGAATTCAAGGTTTATAAAACAAGCACACAAAGCAAATTTAATTTTCAACTAATAAATCCAAAAGCTGATATGTCTTCTGACACTAATGATTTTATTCATTCAACTATAACCAGATTTAACACAGACAGAGACAGACAGACAAAAACATACACAGAGATCTGGCTCACAGACATACATTAAATGAAACTGTCTATGAAAAGCTGGAACATTCTATTCCAATCCCTATTTTAATAAATGTTTACTGTTTGCTCTGATTCCAATACAACGGGCACAGTTAGTGCTACTTCAGGAAATTTTTCAATTTTTAAATTTAATTTAGGCAACATCAAAAACTGCTCAACAGTATTAGTGCATACAAACATGTAAATAAACAAACAAAAACTACTCTAACTCAAATTTAAGTGTGTACCAAAAGCAAATGTGGGAAATATTTTTCCAAATTTAAGCAAAGAAATTGTTTCATTATATCTGAAACATGGAATACCTATTTTATCTCTCATTTTGAAAAACTTAATATGCAGAGATAAACCATGCATATTTAGTTTCTACCTCTCCTCCAAAAGGCACACAGGAAACTGACAATAATATCCAGCTGTTTCAAGTGGTACTATGGATGGGCTATAAAAATGTCAGCAGTTAAAATTCTTATTTGAAATGTGTCATGGCATATTCTAAACATATATACCATATAAGCACACAGCTTCTCCAGTAACATTCATTATGACATTTCTGTCCACAAGTTTAACAAAAATATTAAATTCCCTTTCTGCTTGCTTTAAAATATCCACAACACATGAGCTAGGGTACCAATGGCCACTTCCACCAAAACAAGACAAGCTTTTCCATTCCTAACTCATAGAATTTTTGAGAGAACTCAGCAATATTAAATAATTTCATACAATCAATAGACTAGTTTTTGACACTATGCTTCTAAAACTAATTTCAAAAACTATTCAAAGTTTTGTCTACAGTAGACTTTAACAAATGCTTTCATAATATTTACTACTACATACAAAAACATAAAAGTGGCTTACCAATCCAATATGGGTTAAATGTCTTATAAGTCAATGTGCTTTGATTAAGGTATACAAATAAAATCTTATTTCAAAATCAGTAAGAAAAGCTACCGCCATTTACTTAAAATACACACATACCAGCAAACAAACAAAAATCTTTTGTAGTATCAGTTCCCCTTTATATGTACTGTATATTCTGGATGTCTACGTGGTTTTGACAGATTTTTCTTAAGTGAGCATGGCCACTGTACAGCAGTCTGCATAAATTCAGAAACAGGAAATTTTCAGTACTTTTTTTCCTGTAGGAAATAAAAGCATTCTGAGGGCAATCTTCTATTCCATTATTATATGCATCACTTGAAAGCCTACTTATTAGAAGACTTTTACAATAGCCATAAAATGAGCAACTTTTAGATTAAGAAAGAGGAAAACACACTAAATCGATTGTACCTACTTTTGTCCTGTAATTATCTTTCACTATCTTTATGCTCCAAAGAAGGTTCTGGAGCAGTTTCTAATAAAAACCACGAACAAAAATGTTCAAACCCGGAGTAAGTTTTGAGATACAAAGCAGAATTTCTCCAGTTCTATTCTTACTTCATGTTTCTCTGTCTAGGATAGGCAAACAATTCCACTTAACCATCACAGCATTGGGCAGCTAACACTAAGAGAAGAAAGATACTTTTAAAAAAAGTCAGGTCAGAGCCCATAAAGAGGAGAAATCCTAAGGAAAGGTTATGGAGTTTTTCCGGACCACACAATCAGAAACTAGACTTTCGGTTCCCAATTGGAAAGAAGTGAGGGTAGAAGTAGAGTAGACCATTCATAGGGTCAGCATCTGTGATTGGGCTTAAACTCTGGGGTCTGAGCTCCCCTGACAGCCCCTCCATACTGGCCCCAGGAAGGGAGGCCACGCCAGAGCTGCCCCAACTCCAGCGCCACCGGCCTGCCAGCTCCACACTCACGGGGCAGAGGTGGCGCTGCAGGAACAGACGCGCGGCGGGAGAAGATGCCCGAGAGTGCAGGCAGGGAGTCCTGGGGGCACGCGCAGGGCATCCAGAGAAGGAGAAAGGAACCTAGTTCTCACCCTTGTCGCACGCCAGCAAGAAAAGCTTCTCATTCAGGGTGTTCTCCTCCTTCACCTCCCGCACATCCTTCAGCGCCATCACTTCGTTCGGCGACGAAGAGGAAGATGGGGAGGAAGGCAGGGAGGAGGAGGAGACGCCCGAGAGGTCAGTGCTCGGGTACAGGGCCGCCATCATCGCGGCCCAGGAAGGGGGAAGGCCAGGAGACGGAGGGGGAGCCCCCACGGGCCCCGACCCCGACCCCAGCCCCGCCCCACGGCTGGAGAAGGGATGAGTCGTTCCCATGGCCGCCTCCCCATCTGCGTGGGGCCCGTTGGCCCCGAAGGGCGTCGTTTCCCCACGGAACCAGCACTCGCCCTCGGCCGACAGCCCCAGGGTGGTGGCAGCGCATGCGCGGCCCCGGGGCCAGCGCCCCCTCCCCAGCCGCCGGCGCCCGGGCCAAGCGGGTCCGCGCCCGTCCGGGGACGACAGAGTGGAGCGCGCCAGGGCGGCAGCCGAGCGCGGGGCCGTGCCCGGAGCCCCAAAGGCCGCGCCGGAGGCGGCCCGGCCCGGGAGGAGGGCGAGGTCGATGGGACAGGAGGTCGGAGAGGCGCTTCAGGGCTTGTCGGACTCCGGGGCTGTGGCAACCGCCGGGTCGGCGGCGCCCAGAGAAGATAGATGTGCGCGACTCTCTCCTCACGTCATCCTCCTCTCCGCGTTAGCGACGACACCGGGGCGGGGCTTGAGCAGGGGCGTGCTCGGAGGGCGGGGCCTGCGGAGGGAGGGTGGGAGAGACGCCCTGCCCCGCCTCGCCCCGCCCCGCCCCGCCGCCGCGCTTGGCGCCTGTGGAGAACCTTCCCGAGGCACAGCCGAGTTGAGAGGTTAGCACCGGACGGTCTCCACATCCAGTTGTAGACATAATTTCCCCGCCGTCTGCTGCTGCATTCAACAAATATATGACGGTATGCTATTTGAGCCCCTAGCCATTCAACATTTTATCGAAACCCTTTGTGGAATTATCCAAGTATTTCATTCAGGTGCGCTCTGCCCACAGTGGAGAGGAGAGAGCCCTGCTGCACCAGCAGACTTGTGTGTTGGTCTGTAAGTACCCTGGGCTGGATACCCTCATTTCCAATGGCCGTATTTTGTTGGCATTAGTTTGTGACTGAAATTGACCTAATATGCCTGAAGTCACATAGTTGTCTTGATGTCACATTTATTTGTGTGTAAATCAAAGGTGCTGACATATAACCATTGGATAAGCATATTTTTAAACTACTCTTCATCATCATCCTTATTTATCGCATCTGATTTTAAAAATTGGCTCAGTTATTTAAGCAACAACTGAGTGAAGGTAAGTGCTTCTTCCTTGAATCATATATTTTCAAATTAAACCTTTATTTAAAGTAGATTTATATTGTCTTCCATCTTTAAAACGTTAGGAGGGAAAATGGAAATTATATCTCCTGATTAATTCTTATTGCTCTCCACAAATCTCTTATAGAAAAAATCTGAATTGTACTATTAGGGCTTTAGATTTTTATTGCAATATATAATTTACTCTAGAGTATCTTTTATCTGAGGGGAATATTTCCTGTCCCATTCTGATTGATTTGTTCCATTCCTATCCCTACCAACACTTCAACTCCTAAATTTCCTAAATATAATTATCTCAAAATTATATTAATAATATAATTATTAATTTCTATTAATAATTTTATATTAATAATTTTCCAAAATATAATTTTCTCAAAATCTTCCTTACAGTTTTTTAAAAAGGCCTTAGAGGCCAAGATTCCCCATCTTTCAAAACATTTTTTTACTTGATAATAGCTAATGATCTTTGAATTCTGTTAGTTTTTTCTATGTTGTCTCTAGGCAAATGTCCTCCTGTCTAATGTTCACTACAGTTCCAAATTAGTGTATTTGATGAATGTCAAAATTGCTGTTTGTAAATCTACAGCCAGTGAAAACAGAGGTACACATTTAGGTGCACCTGCTTACACATTTGTAGTTCAGCACTATATCAGCAGCAGCAGCACAACAACTCTAGCCCTACCTATTGTTGGAAACTCATATGTCTCAGATGATACATCTAATACACAGCCTATTGAGAGACAGACAGACAGACAGAGACACTAGATACAGACATTGCTGTGCCTTTTGAGCTGAAGCTTTTTCAACTATCCAGGCTTAGATGATTCTTTATCCAGAGGACTCTCATGGGGACTGGATTAATTTCTCAGAGTTCAGGGAATTCCAACCCACTTTAGTAGATAATCTTGGGAGACATTCTGAAATATTTTTGAGTTGTGTCTGCTTCAAACTAAGCCAGTGTTGTAACTGTACTCCATTCTTCAAAGGTTTTGGGGTCATCTCAGATACAGAACATCCTCTTGCCTCTGTAGTGAACTCTATCTAGCAGAGATTGACATGCTGTATCAGTTTATTCAGCATATATGAAATGGAGACCAATGACATGGCGACCAGTGGTAGTATTATGAACAAAGATATGCAGGATTCAGAAGCAGCTCATTACTCAAAGAAATTCATCCAAATCATAAGTGCAAAAAAGAGAAAAAGCAATCGTAACTCCAGCCAGAGAAGTGATAAAATCCAGACTTAGATCTAGTCTTGCAAATAGGATAGAACCTAATTACATCTTCAGACTCTCTCCTTTCCCTAAGGCACATTTGCCATTTTCTTTTATATACTACCTCCAGGGATCTTCTTGCATTCTTCGCAGTTGTTTGGTCTACTAAACACTGATAATCCTTAGAAAACATCCTCACAGAGACCTTCCCTAACACCCAAGTTAATCTTCACCTCAGCTGCCAAGTCAGTTTCTATCATCTTTCCCTGATTTAGGTCTCCTATTGCATTACCACTACCTAAAACTCTTGTTTGATTGTGAATTATCTGTCTCCACTAACATATAAGATTGTGACTTTATATTTTTCTCAGCTGAAACTTCAGTGTCTAATGTAGTCAGTGGATCACAGTAAATAATAAATTTAGTGAATTGGTTGATTCAGTCAGATTATTTTAACACAAATGAAATTTGTAGAAATCACACAGTTGATTTTTAATAAAATTCGTCATATGTAAGCACAAAAAGAACTTGAATTCTATATATTCATATTGTAATTATGCCAGACTAATTTTCAAAACTATATTTTTCTTTAAATGAAATACTGATACATTTCTACATACAGACCATTTTTTATTAAATATACTTTGTGAGAAAAACCAACACCATAAAGTGTCAAATTTCATGTAAATCAGATATTTTAGTAAATATAGTAGTGGGGGAAAAAAACTCAAAGAAAGGGTGATTTAAATAGTTTCATAAAAGATCAAACCTTAACCTTCATATAAGGAAACAATCATCAAAATATAAAAGGGAAAGAAATATCTCTTATAGAAGAATATATTTCAAAACTTCACCTGTTGGTCATTTTATTTAAAAAACTCTAAATGTAATGAGTACTCTCTTATTATATATATTTTAATAAATGGGATAAGTAGAATTTAGCCTATTGATTCACACGTATATCAAGTGACAGCATTTTTGTTGCATAGAAGTATTACTCACTGGCATTAACAGTAAAAGAGGGATGAAATGCCTTTCTATATTTTGTTGTGAGCAGCAAAATTGGTCTGCTAAAAAAATCAGAAAAAAATAGACCTCATAGTTTACCAGTTCCCCAAAACACAAGCATTAAATATTACCAGTTCATGGAGGACTAAAAAAGAAAAACATAAAATCACTCTGTTGAATACTAGCTATATGTTACTTTCTACTGAAGATATTCAATGGGCATATTGTAATATATACAGTATATATAGGTCTCAGTGTTGACATAAACTAGCAAGTGTAATAGAAAACTGACAGGAAAATGTCAGCATGATTTGGGATGTTCTAGCCAATATTTGGCTGCAAGTACTTGGAAAAGGTCAGTTGAAAATAACTACATGTACATTCATAATGAATACTGGTGAAATATCACAATGCATCAGATATCCACAAACTGAAAAGTGTTACCACACATTATAGGACCAAAATAAATACATTATGTTTGGCTGACTGACCAATTATACATACCATTGAAGAAAACCTGGGTAATTCAGGTGTAACACACACACAGATTTCTCTAATAACATCTTAACAATATTTACTATATGCTGCATGTCATAGGTAAAGCTGTATTGCCGAAGTAGGATATGTAAAGTACCAATACAATTAAAATTGAAATTAAATTTTAAGTAAGAAGATCTTGCTACTTATATCACAGTGAACTTTGGTATCTATTCAAGAATTAGTTCTCATATATAAAAGTTTAATGTTAATGAACAATACTTGTCACTTTAAAATTTTATATAACAGAAATTTACAGAAAGTTTTAAAGTTTTAGATCACACTACACTGTTTGAAAAAGAAAATAAAAGGGTTAGATTGGATTAGACTTCAAACACATTTCTGATAAAAATTAACACACAAAAAAAGTAATCAAAACACATTTTATAGCAAAACCTGTGAAACTTTTATACTGATCAGTTTTGAACTATGAAGAAGAATGAATTAGCCTTTTTGGTAAGATTTAAGAGAAGAAAAATAATTTAATCATGAATTATTATCTTGATAATGAACATACTCTATTATCAGCATTGATTGGTAAATTTAATTATGTTGCCCCCAAAACTTGACAGATTCTAATATGAACAAGATATTAAATTCATTAATGAATATATAACTATTTTGAGCATACAGATATCTCTGGTTTTATACCCACTACATTTCAGAATTGTGTAAACTGTGAGGCATTCAATGTGTTTCATGTGGCAGAAGATTATACTAGTTTCATTATTTTATTCTGTTCAGTCCTTTTCCCATTAAGCATGCAAACACTGTCATAACCATCTTCGGTTTTACTTCTACGAGGTCATCAGGTAATGCATATATCCGGGCACCAATCTTCCGAGCAACTGAAATGGCATATCTTGAAAAGACAAGAAAAATATCCTGGTATTTTTCATGTATTATGTTTTCATTCAACACATTTTAACAAAAGAATAAGTGTTTTGTAAAATTAACTTTACAAAAAGATTAAAGGTTATGATTTTTAAGTCATATTCCTCATATAAATAATAATGAAAAAGATAAAACTTTTCCTTTAAAGATTTGAGAGAATTAAAAAGCCACTGTGTTACAATATAAATTGCAGGCCCTTACTTAGCATTGTTCAGTTTGTCTTCATCAGAAAGGTTTTCTCTCTTGATCATTTCTTGACGAACTGCATTTGGTGCAATGGCATCTATTAAGTCTAGGACAGGTAAACTTGTGCTAATAGATTTATCCTAGAAAATAAAGAATGAGCATTCAAAAACATCTTACTTTTCATAAATGTTAGCTTCTTCTGGTTACAGTCACTTAACTGAAGGTAATCTAGCAATTTTCTTTATACCTAATTTTAAGCTTTTCTCTAACCAGCACATATAACAAACCACCTAAAAATCTGCATTTTCTTTCAATTCTATACAAATAATAATGTAGACAGTTGTCACCATACCTGAATAAGGTTTGCTGACATGGCAGTCCCTAAGCATACTAACTATTGTATCCATTCTGTAAAAAAAACAAACAACTTTTGAAAAGGAATAGGAAATAAATTACTCTATACATCATGCTGTTATGTTTCTTAGATCATGAATTCCTAAGCCTTCATCTAATATTTCTCAGAAAGAAAAACAAAGAGAACTAACATATACAAAGTCATTGTTCTCACTGTTTTGTATGTTTTAGTTTATTTAGTATGTTTTAAATCCTAATGTCCTACTAACAAGAGAGTTATAATCCCTCTTTAAGGATGAAGAATATGAATTTCACAAAGTTCAAGTGATTTCTTAAACATAACCAATAAATATAGAACAACTATCTGAACCCACAGTAGTCCATCTGACTCTAATGCTCCATCATGAAGTAACTTCTAAGGGAAAATGTGGACAACTAAATTCTAGCGGATACAGTGTTGTATAGTTAGCCAAAAATCCTGACCTGAATCAGTTTTACCACTTACCAGTAACAAATTAGTCTTTCTTAAAGAGTGGTCACTACTGCTTACCTCCAAAGGATTCATTCACTCTTTACTGCACTGTCTCCATTCTAATAGAACCCGTACTTTTGTTGTGACCCATATCCCTCAAATAGACCTGTGCTCCAAGGAAAGCTGATTCCATCCAAACTCCAGGAGTGAACATGAGTCTAGGCTGTGCGTTCTTGAAGAACGCAGGGTGATAAATTTATTCTTTTTATGTACAAAACACACAGTGCACAAATAGACATAATATGTACATCTCTGCATTAAAATTTCATTCTGAATGGGCAATTTGGAAAAAAATGTCTCCTTAATGGTACAATAATGAAAAAAAATGTTTAAACTGTAGTCTTTGCTTAATATTGTAGTACTATGCTATTATCATAATGATTTTAATTTTGGCCTAATTTAATTAGGCTCTGGAAAGACAGCCAACTGCTCCTCCTAGATGCAAATGAGAGGATGAAATCTCTGTCAGCTCTTCTATAACCAGCAGAAGTTTAGCGTGAGGTTGGCACATTAGATATTTGCAAAGCAGAGATGAGGAAATATCCTGAGTCCTGAATAACGTTTTTCAGTTATCGGTTCCACTAGTCCTGAAATCTGCCCCACTTATGGATATCTCTTGTTATAGCCAGTATTCTTCCTTTTGTTCTAAACCACTTTACAATGGGTTTCTATTTCTTGAAGCCAAAAGCACCCTTTCCTAATCTCAAATATGGTGATTTTATAGGATGCTCTGGACTAGTAAAATAATACAGATAAAATAATATAGAATAGACCCCTAGCCAAATGTGAATGCTAATAAATGTTTGACAAAATAATTTACAACCATATGAAAATTAATATAATATAATTTGTGAGCCACTTGATTTTTAGAAAATTTTATATTCTTGACTGGAATGGCTATATTAGGATTCTAATTTAGATGGAACAGAAATACAAGGTAAAAACAGGGCTCTTAGTATATGTACTGCCAAAGTAAGCACAAGGGCTTTTAGATCTACCCGATGCTTGTAATCTGGACCTGATTTTTTAGTACTTCTCAATTTCTGAAAACTTCTCATAACTGTTTCTCAATGTATAGTTTGAAGACCACTTACATTGAAAATAACTCAGGATACCTGTTAAAAATGCAAATTTCAGGCTGGGTGTGTGGCTCAGTGACAGAGCATTTGCCCAACTTGTGCATTAGGGCCACACCAGCATCACACACACAAAGTGTAACTTTAACTCCTCTCTTAATAAGTCAGGCTGTCTGTGGATGAGGCTGAAAATATACTTATTTTTGTTTTTGGTTTTTGAGACAAGGTCTTGCTTTGTAGTTCGCCCTCGAACTCAGCAATCCTCCTGACTCTCCCTCCTGAGTGGTGGGATTACAGGTGTGAGCCATAATACCCAGCATTGTGGTAAGTGGTACCTGCGCGAATTACTACGCCTGACGTTGTATGTGGTTACCGGGGATATAACCGGGACTACAGCCACTGAGCTAAATCCCTGGCCCAAAAATGTACATTTTTAATAAGATTTCCAGATGATTCTACATTTATACTTTCTAAAACTGACCTTAATATGTATGTCATTCTAAAATAAAATTTCTATAGATTTACCTTTCATATATTACTAATGATTCAAAAACTGAAATTTAATTATTAACACCCTGAACTACACAGCGAGACCTGTCTCAAAAAAAAAAAAAAAAAAACCACCAAAAAAAAAACCTCTAAAGATTATATCAGATCCTTTATCTTCTTGTTTCCAAGAAAATAGTCTTATCTTCCAACTTCTCTGCTTTGCATATTACAGGTGAAAGAAATTTTACCCTTGCAAAAGGGTAATAAAAACTCTTAGCTTGATATATAATATATTGTATCTTTCTCTTAATTTGATAAATAGTACTATTAGAACATTCTATCCCACTGTTCTTGTCATTAGAAAAAAAATGGAGAAACAGTAATGTGACCACCAGAGTTCCCTAAAACGCTTCACAGGAACACCTCCACATGGGAAGCCCATTATCTATTGGCAGTGCTAGTAGTGTAATAAAGCCCATTTACTGAGCCCCTCTAAAATGCTTAGCATTTGTTAACACATTTAATCTGACACCCACCTTAGTAAGATAGGTACTGTTAACATTTCCATTTTAAATATGGTAAAATTAAACCATAGAAAAATAATAACTGGCCCAGCCTCACACAGGTATTAAATGCTGTGGCATGCATTAAGTTTTGTTCAGCAGCAGAATCAGCCAGCGTAAACTGCTAAAGTTTTTGTAATGTGTTCCCATATCCCCTTAGCTGATTGCTCTTGTAAATGGTATTAGTGACACCTTATATTGTGATTCTTTTTTTCTTACTCGTCTCCTTCCTTGAACAGTGAGCTCTTTCAGAGCATTTGTAGGGACTGCCACTAGCATGGCACCTGACAAAGGGAAAGCTTTGAAAATTTATGGATGAATAAGCAGTATGTCACATGGCTGAGCCAAAAGTCAAATTCATGGCCAGACAACTCCAAAGCCTTGCTTCCAGTCTGTAGGTAAACAGAGCTGGACATGAAACTGCTTAATAGTTGTATGACAGTAGGCAAGTTATTTAACTTGTCTAATGCTCACTTTTTAAAGAGAATTAAAAGCAACAATGTGTGAGTACTCAGCACAGTAACATAAGACTCAAAAATGATAGTTCTGATATACTGCCTCCCTAACTTCTTTGTGAGGCAAGATTACTATCAAACTAAAAAGGGTTAATGTTTTTCCTGAAATGTCGAGTTAGGGCCCTGTCTTATGACTAGCATATTCTTACTAGAATCACTCACCATAACCTTCAGATAGTGCTTTCTATGTAATGAAAAAAAAAAAAAACCCTCCCCCCCAAAAAAACCTTTAAAAAAATCATTCATTGTCACTTTTTTTCTTTTTACTAATTGAACTCTCTAAAGATTTTTAAAATCATGAACCTTACACTAGCAGCACCCTTTTTTCTGCTGTTTTAAGTGAAACAATGCTCTCAAATCTGGCTTTCTGAGTACTCCTCTTACAGTTGTGTACTCCCATTTTTCCACATTCTCTTATTCAGCTGACCTCCAAGTCTGTATTTCCAGTTCTAATGTCTTCCTTTATCCAACTGTCATTTCCTAAATAACATGCTTACGATTGAATTCCCTTTTTTTAGACAGCAGCTACACTTCTTAACTTCTCCTTTTCTGTTAGTGTTAGCATCTGTTTTGCCAAATTACCCAAGCCAAAACAAGAATTTTGACTCTTTTCTTGTCCCCCTGGCTTCACTAAATCAAGAAGCCAAGTCTTGTACAAAAAAGTAAAGTATCTACTCTTAACTTTGCTAACCTCAACGCCATTCGGACCCTTATCACAATCTCTTGAATTTTTATGCACTGTTTTTGCATTCACACCATTCTGCCTCCAACTCATCCTGCTCATTATATTTAAATTAGTATTCTTAAGGAAAAAAAATCACCTTTCCTACATTACTTCCTTTTACTCAACATCCTTTATTCAGACTGAATCATTGTACAGTCTTGACTTAGTCTGTATTTTGTACACCATCCATTAAAAACCATCATCTCTTTGGTCCCTGGTTCCACAAAACAAAGAAACAAACAGGTAAATAAGAAAAATTATCCTCTATAATCAAACTATCTTTCCTGACTTCTAAGACTTGTCTTTATTCCACAAGGACCTTCTAGCTTATTCTAGCCCTTTTCCTGATCAGTTCCAATCCCTCCTCCATCTGATGTTCAAATCAGCTTTCTCCAACCACCCTACAGAACAGTGAGCAGGAAATGATCAATTTAAAATGCATAATCATAGTTGTGTTACTTGATCTTGGTAGTATTGTTACTTTCTTAATTATAAGAGTCTTTCAAATAAATAATGAACAGTGATAGCTAAATTGATTTATTATACTTTTCTTCTTATTTACCTAGAAATTACTTAATAGTAAGAGCTCAGTAAAAATTAATTGGTTCCTAAGTGGTTTTTGTTGTATTTAACTATATTTTTACTTTTCATAAATTAGTATGTAAATGCATATGATTTTAGTATAAGGGCTTTAAATAGTAACTGCTAATTAAAGAATTTTATAATACATCTCAATTCTGGTTTTACTTTTTTGGTTATGTTTTCATATCTAATACATACATACAAATCATGGGCTTAGTATTTTTTTAAATAAGCAATAACAAAAATTCAATTCTATTAGTTCCTTCTAAGACTGAAAAGTGGAAAAAAAAAAAAAAAAAAAGCCCTTGAACCAGGACTTAAATGACATTACCAATATCCACCTGTCCTGTTCAGACCATTTTTGACCTCAGTTTTTGGTAAAGATGAGAAGATTTAATTTATCAATTTCTGAGCTTTCACTCTACAATGTTATTAAGCATATAGAGCAAATGCAAAGAAAGACATAAAGATGGATATGGTATTTCTTAACAAAGCTTAGTGTTCCATTTACACCTATTTATTGCACTGAAAAAATGCAAATTGCTGGGTTTTTTACATACAAGAAAATCACAAACACAGACTCACTGAATGAATGTACAAGCAGACATGCTGATTTGTAACTAGTGCACCCTTGCATGCAAAAGCAAAACACAATGAAAATGCATGAAAATTAGTGGTTATATATGTGAAGATTACATTTTGAGTGCTTTATGAATCATTCACAAATGCTCAGACGTGAGAATTAAGTGCATTATGAAGCCAGATGACAAGATATTTTTTTCCTACCAGTTTTCTCAATGCCCACTTGAAACGGTTTGGCTTGCTCTGTTATGCCTTGGAAATGATGTCAATACAATTCTGAGAATGCTGCTAGGGAGCACAAAACATTATACGTCCTATATAAACCACAGCTTTTATCTTTCTTTTTCATTTGACAATTGGATTTTGGTTTGATTCTATTTTTTTTAGGATTACATTACCATAGTCTATTACCTTGCATTTATACTCAGTTGGAAAACCAATCAAACATACAAGACTTCAAACTGAACATTTCTAATTTACACATGCTAAATAATCAGTATGCCTAAACTCATCAGTTGTATTTGAGATATAACATTAATGTAATTCTGAACCAGACCAATATAATTCCCAATACAAATTACTTCTTAAGCTTAAAAAATTTAATACTTTTGATTACCTTGAAGCTAGAAATAGAAGTATTTTTGTTTGCATTTTTAAGAGTCTGATTGACCCATTTAATAATAATTTCATCATTTACTTTTTCACCCTCTCCAAGATCTGATAACACGTTCAATGTATACCTACAACAAAAAGATATGTATGTATTAGACACTAACAATGGTGAGACTTGCTGTCACATAATTTCTATCAATATCTAAATAAACACTTAAACATTTCAGTTCTAATAAATATTTCTATTTTTCAACTGGCTCTGCAGTTGGTTACCTTCCAAAGTTTCAAAGCTCACTAATCAAAAACAAAAATTATGATTTGGTATCTTAAAAATTTCACACCAACTCCTTACAGAATATTTTTTTTGCTTTGGTCATATTGGGGATTGAAACCAAGTCTAGACCTGTCAACTGCTCTCCCACTGGCTACATTTTTAGCTCCTCCCCCCTTTTTTTTTTTTTGAGACAAGTTTTCATTAAATTGCTCAGGCTTGCCTTTAGCTTGATTTCCTCTTACCTCAACCAGCTTTAGGCTAACCTGAAGTTTATAATCCTCTTGCTTCCAGTAGCATCACCACACCTAAGCATTCAGAGCCGTATTTTAAAAATATTTTATTTTGGTTTTTGAGACATGATCTCACTATGTATTTTAGGCTGGCCCTGAGCTCACTGTATAGCCCAGACTGGCCTTGAATTTGTACTGATCTTCCTATATCAGCCTTCCAAGTGCTGGGATTACAAGAATATATGACCATGCCCAGCTTGCAAAGTTATTTTTAATATATATTAATAAAAAAACTATTGTTTCTAGAGACTGGCTCATTTAAAAATATAATTTACAAAAATATATAATCCATGGATATAAAGATATATACATACATCTTTACAAAATTTATGTTTTATATTGTATATTTTATTATTCTTCAAAAATAACTACAAGTTTACTTCAAATGATCTGTTGAATGAAACTAACAATGTTACTGTAAATATATTAATTTTTACCTTCTCATCAGCTGCCATACCAGGGCCAGAGTAAGTGTTGAATTCCCTTCATTTAGGTCCTGCCCAGCAATGCCAACCAAGGAGAATTTGGCTTTATTCTTCCCAAGCTCTACAGCATAGTTACAGTTCTCAATCTATAGGTAAGCAATAGTGTTATGATTAAAAAAGATTTTTGAAACATAACTCTTGAATATGCTAACATAGTTCATTTATCTGGAAAATAATTCCCACAGTACTTTATATGACTAAATTTCATCACATAATAGTAATCCAGTAAAGGCAAGAAGTAATACCACTTGATAGCTTAAATCAAAATACTAAGGGATTAAGCTACAGGAAGAAGTGGCTGAAAAGTGTTAAGATTCTAGCCTGCTTTCATTGTTAAACTTCTCACTAAGGATCTAGGTTTAATACATATTGTTTTATCTAGATTTAAAATTACAGAATAGAGAAGTAATTGTTTCATTAAACATTTAAAATCAAGCTAGTTGCAGTGATGCACACCTGGAATCCCAGCACTTCAAGATATTGAGACAGGAAGCTCACAAGTTCAAGTCCCACTTAGACAAACTAACAAGACCTTGTCTCACTAAATAAATAAATAAATGAGGCTGGGGATATAATTCAGTGGTAGAGTAGTGTTGTATTTAATCCCCAGTAGCACAAGAAGAGAATCTAACTTTATTTCTCCTTTAATCCAGATACTTCTAATATAGCTTTCAAAATTTAGCTGTTAGCTCACTTTAATCAATGAAAATTTTAATTAAAAATAATAATCAGCTAGGCACGGTAGCACATGTAATTTCAGCACCCAGCAAGCTGAGGCAGGAGACTGCTAAAAATTCAAGGCCAATCTGAGTATATAGTGAGTTGAACGCTGGTCTAAACTACATAGCAAGACCCTGCATCAAAAGTAATGATGACAGTGATCATGATGATAGAAGTGATGATGATGATATATCTCTGGTAGATCTATCCCTTATAATCTAATGATCTGTTCTTTGAACTCCTAATAATGCTCATTTTGTAGTGGTTATGTACCATATTCTACTTACACTTAGGTTTTGTGTTTTATTTTCTTACCCATATATAAGCTCTTTTTAGAAAACAAAAATGTTTACACATACAAATCTGCTTAATATTGCACAATACCTTATAGTCAAAATCTGATATAGAGACACAAAATAAAGTATCTGTTCAACTATTTCTTATGATTTAAGTCTAGTGATGATCCTTTCTATAAATTTTTCCCTGTAACTTGACCTCTCTAGAGTTTTTTATCTCTATCATTTAGTGCTATACTTCTAATAGTACATATACATAAATTCTTATGTATGTTGGGTTTTTTTGTTTTCACTTCAGTGAAATTGTACACTCCCATAATTGTATAATGTTATTAGTAGGGAAAATATACTTACTAAGCTTTTTGTAATAAACATTTACTTCAGAAAAATAACTGGTTTACCTAATTTTCTTTCCCAAATTAAGGCTCCATTTCAAAACACTTCAACCTGAGATACACACATACATCTTTTTCCAAAAACAAAAAAAAAATATTTCTAGAAAAGGTAAAAAAAAATGCAGAGAATTGAAAAAATGGAACAGATTCCTATTTATGGAAAATAGCAGCTGTACTCTGATTATGTAACAGTGAACAGGAAGAAAGAAAAGCCAGGATGTATTCCCCAGATTCACACTTCAATAGGAACTTTCCTAGCAAACTTGAATAATAATTTTTGTACAAAATGTGTTTCACTGAAGGGTCACCTGTTTTGTTTTTGAGACTGGGTCTCACTTTGTAGTTCAGGCTGGCCCTGAGCTCAGCCTCAAACTCACATCACAGCAATCCTCCTACCTCTGCTTCCTGAGTGTTGGGATTACAAGGGTGAGCCACCATGCCTGGCATGGTGATAGGTGGCACTGATTGCTGGTGGGTGTGAGTCTCCACGCCCAGTATTATATATGGTTACTGGGGATGAACTCTGGCCCTGGCCTTGCAAGACAGGCACCGGAACCACTGAGCTAAATCCCCAGCCCAAGAGTCACCTGTTTAATAGTTAGTTTGACCAAAATTCTTTTTTTTTTATTTTTAATCTTTATCGGTACATTATGAATACACATCATCATCGCATTCGACATTGAGTTTGTACCAGAACATGACATGACTTGATTCTCATTTTTTCCCCTTTCCCCCCACCCTGCAACCCCAACTCCCTATATACATAATCTTTGTTTTCTTTTTTCTTTATTACTGTCACATTCTTTTCCCCCTCGTTATTTACCCCTATACCCTCTTTCCTTTTAAATATTTTCTATTTCTCAATATAAACTATACATACTACAACTCATTTACAACTTCATTTTCTCATACCAGAGAAAAGATACGATATTTACACATCTGTGACCTATTTATTTCACTTATTCTAAAGTAGGATGATGGTGAGACAGGAGCTCAGGGCTGCTCATATAGAAACTAAGATGTTGATATTATCAGTAATAAAAGAAAAACTGGAAATAGATGATAACATAAGAGAAAAGATGTGTTCTATTTTTGGCAGTACTTGCTCCTACTATGTAGAGAGCTACTAAGCTAGAAAAGAATCAAAAATTAGGTTCATAGAGGTAAGCTATGTTTATGACAGTAACTTAAACCCTAAAAATGGAACTGCTCCTGCAGGGTGTAAAATGTAGAAGACTTTTGAACCAAGAATGAACCTTGAGTTCTCAGGCTAAACGATGAGGAACCTATGCAAGCTAAGAATGAACACAAAACAAGAAAAAATCAGGATGTGCATCTCACAGAGTGAATGGAGAAAGGATTACCAAGCACTTCAAATACTTTGGACAAAAGCGAGGCTCAGATCATTCTGATAGTGAGAAAAGTTATATAACACTACATAAGATTCTAAGTGAAAAAATAAGGAAAGATGTTTAATACTGCAACTTTATGAACTTTAATAAGTGATGTCTGCTGATGATTGTCCAAAGTCTACAGAATTCCCCCATGATATTGTCATGAAAATACTACTTCATTTTCTAAATATCTTGAATTTACCTCAGCCCTTATCTTTCAATCTATAAATAACTAGTATTTGTTGAAGTAAGCATTCTGAATATGATTCACTTATATTTTATAATTAACATAAAATGTTCCAAGTATGATGAATGGTTTAACCTATTTTTTCCCATTACATTTTGTATCATAACAGTATTTTCTAACAATATCTCTGTCAACATTATGGATATATATTCTCTCTTATTTTTTTTTTTTGAGACAGGGTCTCGCTTTGAGTTCAGGCCCTGAGCTCAGCCTTGAACCCACAGAAATCTCCTGCCTCTGCCTCTTGAATGCTGGGATTACAGGTGTGAGCCACCACATCCAGCACAGTGGTAGGTGGTACTGACTGCTGCTGGATGTGAGTCTCCACACCTGACATTGTATGTGGTTACTGGGAATCAAACCTGGGCTCTTGTGTTTGCAAGGCATGCACCAGAACCACTGAGCTAAATCCCAGGCATGGATATGTATTCTTGACTATGCAAGATTATTCCTTCTTCCAGTGAAACTTTAGAATTACTTTATACATCACCCCCAATACACATACCTATAAATTACCTCTTCCTAATCCCCATTCTACATACTGAAAACCTTTTTAAACTCTAGTCAGAATTATTTTCCAGGTGAATACCTTTATAATAATTTAGTTTTTCCAGGAATATGGTTATATTTGCACTTATTCAACTACAGATAGTTTGAACAGCCTGATAATATAGTTCAATTTCACAATACCAAAGTAGAGAAAGTTGCAGTAAAATTAATCCATTAATTTGTTTAGTATATTTAAATTACATCATTTAAGCAAAAGTATGTAAGTATAAAAAAATTTAAACTCACCCTCACAAATTTAAAGACCTAATTAAAAAATAGGCATCTGAGATGAACAGACACTTTTCAGAAGAAGTAAAAGCAGCCAAGAAGCATATGAAGAAATGGTTATTCAAGAGATGCAGATGAAAACAACACTGAGATTTCATGTCATTCCACAAAGAATGGGGCTACTACTGTGAAATTAACCAGCAACAAATTCTGGCAAGGCTGCAGGGAGGAAGGAACTGTTGGTGGGAATTTATACTCATGCAACCACTGTGGAGATCAGTGTGGAGATTCCTCAAAAAACTAGGATTAGAGGTCCTGTTTGACCCTGCTATTCTCCTGCTAGGTATATACACAAAAGAATTGAAAAATTCACATCACAGCAACATATGTGTACCCATGTTCATAGCAGCTCAGTTTGTGATTACTAAATTCTGGGAACAATCTAAATGCATGTCAACAGGAGACTGGATAAAGACGATGTGCTTTATTTTATAAAAGGGAGTTTTACTCTGCCATAAAGAATGATAAGTTTGAGTCATTTATATTCAAATGGACATACCTTAAGGACGTACTTCTAAGTGAAATAAATAGGTCACAGAAGTATAAATACCATATCTTTTCTCTGGTATGAGAATCTAAAAATATAAATGAGTTCTATAATATATGATAGATATTGTAAACTAGAAAATATTCAAAGGGAAAGGGGTTAGGAATAAATAATGAAGAGAAAGGCTGGGGAGTTAGCTCAGTGGTTCCGGCACCTGTTTTGCAAGCGCAAGGGCCTGGGTTCGATCCTCCGTAATCACATACAATACTAGGTGTGGAGACTCACGCCCAGCAGCAACCAGTACCACATACCACAGTGCTGGGCGTGGTGGCTCACGCCTGTAATCCCAGCACTCGGGAGGCAGAGGCAGGAGGATTGCTGTGATGTGAGTTTGAGGCTGAGCTCAGGGCCAGCCTGAACCACAAAGCGAGACCCTGTTTCAAAAAAACCTAAAAAAAAAAAAAAGAAAGCTGAGGCAAGAGGATCTAATGATCCAGACGCCACATTAACAACAGCAACAACAAACTACGTAAAGACCCTGTCTCGAAAAACCTTAAAAAAAAAAATAATAATAATGAGGGGAAAGAAAAAATGGAATGGTAAAAAAGAAAAGCATATGTATATAGAAGATGGAGCAGTTGTAGGGTTGCCAGGGGAATGGGAAAAATGAGAATTAAGTCATGTCATATACTGGTGCAAATTCTCAATGTTGAGTGTGATCATGATGTGTATATAAAATGTGCCAATGAATAATTCAATTCAAAAATTTAAACTCCTACATTATTTTACTTTACAAAACAAATAAACCTAAAACATAAAGTCAAAAAGAAATGCACAAACAAAACCACAGCTGTTTCAATAGAGCAGATATTAACACTGATGAAATATCTGATCAGCTGTTTAAGAACACATGAAAAGTATTTCTCTTTACATTCTTCTGCTAGAAATTCTCCCACCAATTGAAATCAAGTCACTGCCCTCTTCAAAAATGTTTAATGCCTTCCCACTGTTTATAGTTCAAACACTATGTTTTTAGTTTGGCATTCAATGTTCTCAGTATCATGCTGCACACAAAATTTTTAGTGTTCACAGTCTGCTTATTAAAATCCTCTGCCACAGCAAACTAGTTTCTTCCAGAAACTCACTTTCCCCTTTTATAACCCACACTTCCTTCCTTCTCCAGTCATGATGTGACAAAATTCTATCCATTTCTCAAGGTCTAACTCAAATACAACCTCTACGAAGTCATTCAAGATAAGTCAACCTATGTCTTTTTCTTCTTTAAAACTTGTAATATTAGCCAAGCATGGTAGGGCATAAAACTATAATCCCAAGCAGTTTGGAGGCTAAGGCAGGCAAGTCACAAGCTAAGGCCAGGCTGGACTATGTAGCAAGTTTGTGGCTAGAATGGAATACATCACAAGTTCAGGACCACCCTAGCTCAAAAACTAAACCACAGGGCCAGGGATTTAGCTCAGTGGTTCCGGCACCTGTTTTGCAAGCGCAAGGGCCTGGGTTCGATCCCCGGTAACCACATACAATACTGGGTATGGAGACTCACGCCCAGCAGCAATCAGTACCACATACCACAGTGCGGGGCGTGGTGGCTCATACCTGTAATCTCAGCCCTCGGAAGGCAGAGGCAGGAGGATTGCTGTGAGTTCAAGCATGAGCTCAGGGCCAGACTGAACTACAAAGCAAGACCCTGTCTCAAAAAACCTAAAAAAAAAAAAACCAAACCACAAACAAAAATTGTCATATTCACTTTGTTTACACTGTACTGTATTGTAGTTGTTTATTCACATATCTCATCTCCTTATTTTCTTTAGGGCTTTATGACTCATATTTTTTTTATCAAGCATTGTACCATATAGGTAGCAGGTATATATCTGCTGAATAAATGAATGAAGAACCATTAAGGATTCAGTAAATTGTGGCAGTTATAATATACTCATGCTGCATTTCAAAGAACATTAATTATTACAACTTACTAAGGAAAAAAGAAAATTATACAACACATCTGACTGGGAGGACTGCCTTTATCTTTCCAAACATTTGTTAAACAAAACTTGTAAAAAGGCTATTAATACTAAGATTATTACAGTTCAGGTTGAAAAAGAACTACAGTGATAAGTCACACATTGCAAAGTTTTAAGAAACTCTATATCTTCAATTTTATATCAGGACAATGAGAGCATATCCATGTTATTTCACTCACCTTCTTCATATTTCCTCCAAGAGCAGGATAAGGAGGTTTGTTGACCTGATTCCAGTTGACTGGAACTCGAATCATTTCATAGAGCTGAAAGATTACTAATGCATCTTCAAGGTCACTAAAATAGGAAGGAAAAACAGATGAGGGAGGAGAAAGAGTTTCTATTAATTTCATCAAGCACGCTGGAAATGGACATATACCTTTTAAAACACAAGCTATGTAATGCTTACAGAATGACAGAATATATCCTTAGATATGGAACTGCCAACCTCAAATTCTCCAAATTTGTTCATGAATGTTTAGATACACATTTGTTGCCACACTATGTTTATATTTTTACATATGTGTTGTATATGTTATACATTTATGTGATATGCATGTTTATACACACATACACAAGTAGAGAGAATTTTTTTATTAAAATGGGCTCTATCTGTGTTTCCCAGGCTGGTCTTCAACTGGCGGGCCCCGGGCAGTCAATCTGCCTTAGCCTCCAGAGTACCTGGGAAGACACATTTCCCCGTGCCTGAGTCATGGTATTTATAAATTTGGAAACCATTGAGTGCCTGGCATTAGAAGCTCTTATAAACTATGCATACTGTGAACTCCTAAGCCACATTAGAAATAAGGTAGAACTGTATGTACTAATATGAAAAGCTTTATAAGATATATTAAATTTTAAAAAGCAAATGGCAAAACACTTCATATACTTTAATCTTTATTTTTTAAAAAAGAACAAAATGTATTTATATACCACAACTATTAGTAGTGATTACCTCTGCATAGGAAAAAGGAATATAAGATGTTTGTACATTTATGTATTTCTTGAAATTTGTACATGAAAAGGAGTTCATGTATTACTTATGACTTTTAAAAAATTATAGGAAAATCATAGCTATTCAGTAGTTAGCTGTTTCTATTCAATAAAAAAGGTTAAAAGGAAAAAATTTATGAACAGGTAGGAGTTCTTAAAGTAAAAACACTACTACTTTGGATTCAGAGAAGTAAATTCCCCTGAGAAGCTTAAAATATGTAAAGTCTGTTTTTAATTCTGTATGCTAAAGACATAAAGCAACAGCAACTGATTTTTTAAAATTACTAGCTCTGTGGTATGTTGTACCAGTTTTTCATCCAAAAGCTTATCTTCTGTCTTATGTTTCGCTAAGGTTCATCTTAAAATTACTTAGCATTGTCTGAGCACACACCTTATGGCAAAGAAGGGGGTGAGGCCCATGCTAAGTGATGGAGAAAGTCTAATTATGAAAGTAATTAAGATGTGCCTAGATTATCTGTAAACAAATGAACATTTTGTATAAAAAATAAATCACTAACGTATTTGTGCAAGTTCTGGAGTCTCATCTATTTCACATATTTTGCTTTTTATTTTAAATTAATTCATCCTCATACCTGTGTGATATAGTATTATTATTCATGTTGTACAAAAAGGACAGCTGAAGCTCAGAAAGTTGAGTTCCAGAGACTTCAAAATGAATTCCAGAATCAACAGAAAAGCTCTAGAATTTTTAAATAGTTCTTTAAATATATTTAATAAGAAAACAATTTTCATGAAAATCAGTTATTTAGTTGCTGTGATATACAGTGAATATAATATCTGTATGGAGCTAAAAATGCATAGCTTATGGGGGTTAGAAATATAGATACAAATTCATGGATACATTCTGGCGTCAACTAGATGTGGCTGTTTTTACAGAAAAACGATGGTTCTCTGTAAGTGTATGTTACTTTTGAGAATTTTCTGAAAGTGAAAGGTTTCTCATCAAAAAATTATATCTACATATTCCGGTACAAACTCAATGTTGAATACAATGATGTGTATTCATCATGTACCAATAAAGATTTGAATTTTTAAAAATTATATCTATATAGTAGCCCTTTGTTAACATTTCAAGATCGGAGCCGGGGATATGGCTCAGTGGTTCGGGTGCCTGTCCTGCAAGCGCAAGGTCCCGGATTCGATCCCCGGTAACCACATTCAATACTGGGTGTGGAAACTCACCCCAGCAGCAATCAGTATCACATAGCACAGTGCTGGGCGTGGTGGTTCACGCCTGTAATCCCAGCACTTGGGAGGCAGAGGTAGGAGGATTGCTGTGATGTGAGTTTGAGGCTGAGCTGAGTGCCAGCCTGAACCACACAGCGAGACCCTGTCTCAAAAAAAAAAAAATTCAAGATCGATATAGCTATAATCAGATATTCAATTAAAATATTTAGCCAATTCTCTTTTCCTAACAACCATCCAAAACTATAGTGGCCTTAATATTTATGAAATAAATACCCTGAGTCTGAAAAATGTTATTCCCCTATTTTAAATTTAATATTTAAATATATAAGAAATACATGCTGGATATAAGAATAAAGTGAAACCATTGTTGTATTACTAAAATTAGAAGTACAAGTCTCCCACTGTTCTCCACTCCTGCCACGCAGGCTCCTTACAGTGTGGTATGCAGTTATTCAGATATTCTTTAAAAGTTCTTATGTAATTATGTACATATACAACCTTTAAATGAATTTACTTATTCTCTTCTTTCAAGAATATATTATACATGTTTTTTTGAAGTCAGTTGATAAAGACTTTAACCCTCCACTCTGATATTTTAGACTTATCTCCAGTCTAATTCATG
>PVIR01010585.1:0-49545 GCA_004026965.1 Petromus typicus | reverse complement strand
TCTTTTCTCTGGTATGAGAAAATGAAGATGTAAATGAGTCCTAGCATTGTATGTTATATATTGTGAAATAGAAAATGCTCAATGTAAAATAAGGTGAAAGGGGACAATGTTGAGATTGTAACAAAAAAGTAAGGAAACAAATTTTATGTGTATGGGGGGGTGGTAGGGTGGGTAGGGCTATGGAAAAAAATGAGAATTAAGTTGTGTCTTATAGTGGTACAAATCCCCATTATGGAGTGCAATCATGATGTGTATATTTAATGTACCAATAAAGATAAAAAAAAGAAAGAAAGTTTAGGAAACTAAAATAATTTGTCCAAGGTCACAAGTAGTATTTTCAGGGTTTGAACCTTCCTAAGAAGTCTTAAGACTCTTTTGCTATAAGTAACACCTTTCTTTCCAAATTTTTCAATTTTCTAAAACTGAAAAATGGGCATATTGGACTTAATTTTGCTTCCTTAATGTATTCTCCTGAATAACTTCCTTGTTTTGATTTCTCCATATCTTCATAGAGCCCAAAACTCAGAATATTTGGATTTTATTTCCTTCTCTTGAGCTTACTGTACATTTTAGGTATATATTAAAATCACACCTCACTGAGATTTTGTACCTGAACATGATGTATTTTGATTCTTATTTTCCCCATTTTCTTCCCTCCTTTCAACCTTCCCACCTCTAACATATACATAAGCTTTGTTTCCTTTTTCCTTTCTTTGCTTTCTTTATCCATTTTCTCTTTTATCTTTGAGCATTTTCTTCCTATTTCACTATACCTATCATACATTTGGCCCGCATTTCCACCTTCATTTTCTCAAGTTAGAGAAACAGTATTACTTTTACTTATCTGTGTCCTATTGTAAAAAGCATGCACACCATATCCTAGTATGCAGCTCATACTTTGTATTTTGTTAAAGCACACTGAATTTTCTACAAATATGCACCAACTAATTATGCTTCACGTCTGTATCTTTCATGAGTTAAAATATTTTGGTATGGATTTCATCTTGCCATAGCACCAAAGTAGTGTTGTGGCTAAATATCACAGATAAAGTTTCTTTAGGTCCTGTTCACACAACTAAACCTTAAAGGTTACAAGAATCTGGGATGAAAATTAGGAATCAAAGTTGAGGAAAAAAAAAAACCCTACCTTGGCAAATGTGTGTAATGTCTTCCTAAAAATTCCTCTAAAATATGTTAGAGATGTGGTGAAGCTTTTATTTATTTTAGGTTTGTATCTGGTATATTCAAATATCTAAAATAATGAGTAAAAGATTTATAAATAAAACTGCATTGAGTTCATTATCTGAAAAACATTTTATCATTTACATTTTTAGAGGGAGGAAGATGGAATTATTGAAAATTTAAACAAAGAGAGAGACCCTTAGCAAAATTTTAAATTGCCTATTAACTTACCTGAAAATAGTAACAAAAATTTATTACATTATTTCTTGTAATTGCTGACCAAAAGATAGTATTTTCTTTCTTATTCATTGTGATGATGTGAAAAGAGTGGAGATATTAGCAATAATATTTTTACATTATTTTACATTAATGAATAAAATATAATACAAAGGTTTCATTTTTATTTCATCAAGAGGGATTTTTTCTTTTATTATTGCAGAGTGTGCATTCAAAACAATGACCCATGGGTCAGTGAGAAATTTCAAAGTCTTTTCTGAATAAAAGAAACTTTCAGATATGTTTATTGTGGTTGTGATATTAAATATTTTATTATATGATAATTCTGTTAAAGTTTGAGAATAGATGTATACTTTTCTATTAACTCATTATTTAAATAAATAAGTGCACATTAAGTACTAGGCTCTGAGCCATTTGCTAGCCAAACAATCCTGCCATCATAAAACCCATAATCCCCCTGAAGAGAGAGCCTAACCAAAATTTATATGAAATTAAATATTAAGAGAGCAAACCATCGGCTTTTCTGGCCTCCTCCCATGACCCTCAGGCTTAGAAATAAGGAAAGATACCGGGAAAGTGAGTGAAGCTGAAGTGGAAGCTTGAGCCCTGGTTAGTGAATAGTTGCACAGTAGGCTGGTGTAGAGAAAGTTCTAGCCCCAAAACCAGCATATGTGAAGACCCAGAGAGGAGCAAGAATTTGACATTTCCATGGGGGAAATGAACCACTGGGCACTCCACTCAAAATGGCCAGAGTAGAGCAGCAAATAGGAAAAACTGGGAGCCAAGAAGAAAGGCTGGAGTACAGAGGTCACATGAGCAGCCCTAAGCAGTCCAGACTTCACTGACTCTTTCAAAACTGGTTCATGAACTACTTGAATACATATTGCAGAAAATTCTTTCTGTTAGTTTTCTTTGAAGTTTCTAATAGGTGTGCTATTTACAGTCTTAGCACTATTTGCTTCATTTTGTTGGTGATCATATATTTTATGGAATTGATTGTTTTATAGATAATTGTAACAGTCTCTTGCTTTATATTTACATCCTATCTATTTCTAGCAAAGATTTGAGGCATAGTTTTGAGCATGTACTTACAAGAGTGTTCCTCCTCACAAGCTTATTGGCTTACAAACCAGAAGACTGACATGGGAAAGTATTATTTGTCTACATCTAAGCAATGAATATGGCTTTTAGCTTATGCTCTGCTCTCAGAGACTAAATGAGATGCTCAGTAGACGCTAAGTTACTGCTTGGTTACAAATGGATAAAGAGTGAATATTTTATTGAAGAGGTAGCTATGGATGATTGTGTGCAAGACCAAGTGTTGAACTAAGCACTGAATTGCACACAGAATAGTGCATGGAGTAGTTTCTTTCTATAATCCTTTTGCCAGCAATTAGAGGCAATCACATACTCATACTCTCTCTCTCACACACACACACACACACACACACACACACACACACACGCACACACACACCCCACAAAAATGTGCACTACTATACATGTGCCTTGGACTTACAGCTGACTTTGGTAAGCCCTATGTGATGAAGACAGTTTACACATTCCCTAATGTGTCATAGAACCATTTATATTTTTTCACAAATCAAACTTGCAAGAGTTTAGATGCTTATTAAGCCAAATCCAGACTCTGAAGCCTTGGGGGTTTTCCTATCAATTCTCATATTATGATTTTGAAAAATAAGTGCAGAATGACTTAATTGTTTCTTCTTTCAGTTTTCCATCTAAAGTAGATAAATACCTGTGCACCCTGCAAATCAGTGAGCTCTGGAGCTTCCTACAGATAGATTAGCACATCTGTAGTCCAAAGCCAGTTTGCATTAGAAGGGAAAAATACATTCCCATGAGGAATGTTAAAGAAATCAATTCATAAACGAAGAAAATATGTTATTCTCAGCAAGCAAATGCTATATTTTGCTTCTGTTGGTATGATTAATCACATGATGCAACTGGAAGAGTGTTTTAAAGGGCCACAGTCAATCTTTTAAGACCCACAAGTTGGCCTGCATTAAAAGCTGAGGAGTATTTCTGAGCAGCTTTGTATTACAGTCCTATTGTGTAAAACATTAGGGATAATGATAAAAACTCAAAGCTTTCACTCATAGAGCACTTTGAGGAGTTCCTGTTGCCCCACCTATTGTGACTGATTCTACTAATAAAGCAATCAAACTCTTTATCTGGGTCCCAAGAATCACACTGCAGTGAAAATGAAGATGAAATGGCTTCACTAAAATTTCAGTGAGGCTCGTGCCTCCAGAGTCCTTCTAACTAATATTGAAGAATTTTCAAGGAGAATTTGAGTATTATGAGACTTGATATTTCACTCTTCCTTAAGGTCTTATTCAATCATCTAAATCCTATATTCAATAATAAAAGATATGAATAACTTCAGTTTTTCAAAATCAAGACCTATGTACAATTTACCCTTCCTGTCTACATCTATATCTGTCCTCCTTTTGGCCTAATCTGTCCACCCTCAAGAAATGAAACAATGCTTCTGGAAGTGGCACATGTTGTCCTGAAACAACTCAACAATACACTGCACTGAATCTATTGTCTTGGTTTTGCAAAGTCATCTTCCCAGCCACTTTCTTCTGTGAAGTGTTCTACTTAGCATGACCTTCCTCCTACTCCCTATCACCTTGATTTGTTCTCTATTTTTCTATACTTTCAAGATGAGCATGCAGAGTCTTAGTGCAAAGATTTTCCACCCTTAGTCTCTGAACAACTTTCCCCACCATTGAAAACAATGTACTCCTACCTGGGACTATATAAATAATAGTCAATTTGGTTTCAATTCCAGGAAGATGAACCTTGCCTTTACACAGTGACCCCTGGCAATCAGAAGAAATGAAGCATGTTCTCTGCCCACCCATATTCGGAGAAAGGTTGGAGACACCTTTTCTTTCCATCAGGGGTTTTTTTCCCCCTCTTTCAAGCTCCATTGCCCCTGGAACATTTGCAGCCATGACCTGGAGTGGCACCTAGACAAATATATAGAATTGGTCTGGTTTACCCAACTTTGCTATCTGGTGAGAGGAAATTGCTTGAAAATCCTAAGTTTGAACCTATTATCTTCCTACCATAAAGGATTCATTTCTGATGCTTCAAATGAGGAAGCTCTTATAAATAGTGGTCCTGGGGGTGTAGTTTAGTAGTAGAATCAATATTTAGCATGTGAGAGGATCTGGGTTCAATTGCCAGAACAGAAAAGGAGACCAAGAAGGAGATGGGGGGGGCAAGGAGAGGATGAGGGGAAAATTAGGAAGGGACCAGGAGAAGAAGAGGAAGGGAGAAGGGCAGGAGCAGAGGGGACAGGGACAAAGAGGGGAGAAATAAATTGTCTAAGGAGCTGCTTACCTGTGCCATGACAAGTTTCAATATTTTAAACACCCACCATCTTATTTATGCTTACTGTGTAGATTCTTACATGGGAAGCTAAAAAACTACAGTGAATGTCTAAGTTTTTGAAATTTTTATAACAGTAAAAATACATTGCTGAGAACAATGTGACAAGTGTGCTCCAAGCAGTGGGGAGCATTTAGAAGAGGAAGCCAATGATAATGTGTCTTTTAATGGAATAATTTAATTCAAATATTCACATTGTGATAGTACTTCAAATGAATGAGTAAACTTTTAGAGTGATTTCTATCAAAATATTACAGTAGGTCCTCACCCATTTTATTTACCTCTCTGGAGCTGTGTGATGTGTGGGGCTTTCCCAAAGCCAGCATGACCAGGGAAGGAAAGTACTTGAATCAGTTCATGGCAGGAAGACAGCATGATGGCACAACTACAGACAGATACTCAGGCACTGAGACTTTGAATACTACTTTGGGACCTGGTGAGAATAATGCAACAATGTGTTTCAAAGCTTGGACAGTATTTTGAGGGAGTTTAATGGCAATATGTCTTTAGTATAGTAAGCTTTTTTTCTTAAAAAAAGAAATATTTACTTTATTTCTTGAAAACACCTCAAATTTCATACTGGAATAATGACTATGGTGCTTTATCTTTAAGAACTAAACCAAGAAAGAAAAACAGACAAGCATACAATTTATAAAATATCCAAGATTATTTGTCTAATCCTAACATGAACCTGCTCTGGCTGGACAGGATTAAACCTGAAAGCATGAATACACACTGTCTAGAGTACTGCTGAAGACTCCAACCCTGCTTACCCAGGTGGCATGGCCTGCGCCATCCCATCTGTCTAGTGTCCTTGCTCCTTCCATCCTCCAGGAAGCATCATGGCTTCTGTTCCCTAAGGTTTAATCTCACACAAGTCTATTCATAAACTTGGTTTAGATGGCTCCTTCCACTGTAGCTTCCCACAGTTCCTCTTAGAGGCACTTCCCAAAGTGTATTATTATTGCCTGAGTTATGTTGTATTGTAGATCTTGAAGTCCTTGAGAGAGAAATTCTGTTTTATTCTTTGTCTTCTTTTCCTTCTCTCAAACCTCCATTTGAAAGCATGTTCCATTAATGTGTGTTGGTTGACACTATTTCATAAAGGCATGGAGTAAAGGCATGATCTAGTGAATGTGCAGAGAAAGGATTCAGGGTTACAGTGGGGACCAACTGAGAAATAAATGGAAGTGGAGATGGCAGAGGAAGAACAGTGCTTTGCTTGGGTCAGAGCACAGGCACCATACTTCACAGGACTGTGTCTCTCCTTTTTACTTCTTTAATGAGGACAATTGCTTCATGCAAAGCTAAAAACAAAAGAGTATATCAAACTTGCTTTCCCAATTATAATATCTCAGAAAATGAAAGAATTTACTTTAGCAAGAATTAAAGCCAAGGAGAATATGAAGAAATAAACTAGAAGCCAGGCGCTGGAGAGTGCAAGGAACAAGACTATTTGCCGGGTACTTTGTCAGCATTTTTCTACAAGTATTGGTGTTGCAATTAGTTAGGGTGATAGGTTTAATATTTACTTTAGTAACAGGAAAGTGGATGGCGTACTATATGGAGAAATTATACAATGTATTTACCAAATGTAATGGACTGATTCTATCACCATATTTGTAGAACATAGTAAAATGTGTACTTGACTAACAGGTGTTTTACCTTAACGTGCTTTTCTTCGTATATTGAACCTATTTTCTGACACTGGTAATTACTTATTTCTACAACCTTTATTAGAGGAGTAGTTAAAGAGTAACTTCCCCTCTTAAAAAGGTTGATTTGTTTTGTGCCTGGAATGGTTTGGCTGAGAAGTTTTGAGACAAACTTACTTAAAGGGCAGTTGCCAGGTGACCATAGGAATTTTTCATCCTTTTTGGGTGTCCTTACCTTCCTGGCCATGCAATTAACTGGTTACAAATTCACTCTTCTTGCTTGATAATCTGTGATGCTCTTCATTTCACTTTCATTTTAAACCCCTTCATTTCAAGAGATAAGCAATGGCAGGGACAGCCAGGCAGAAAGTTAGACAAGTGAATGGACGAAGTTCACAACATAGTAGTTTTAACCATCATAGTAGATCCCATATCTTCCTATTGAACACTGGTAAATTAGGCTAACCTTTAATTATTTGATAACTATAATAAGATACTTACCTTTTAAGACTATCTACTATCTATTTAGCAAATTTCTTGAGTTTACAGATGATGAAACTTTCATTCTGGGTGCTTTTATATATATTTTTGTTATTAAGGTTTCTTGTACTTCATCCAGTTTTATACTTATTCTTTCATGGGGAAAGAGGGCAGGTCTAAATGCAAATGAACATTACTGTTTAAATATCACACACCATTTTCTCTGAGCCCAGTTACAATAACTAGTAATTATAAAAATTGCTTGCCTTCGGCTTCCGGCTAAGCCAGTGCTAAACTTGTCCTTTTATTAGATCTGTCAGACTGAGTTAATTATCTTTATGATAATAGATGTGCCTTACCTCCAACAAAACAAATACACTTATAATTAGCTTTTTAGTTAGAATTTTAATTTATTTATAAAGACTGTTTGTTTTTCTTCATTGTTCCTGTTTTAAAAGCTAGACAACATGGAGAGTGAGGATTTCCAGTTTATCAGATTACCAGGGTAACTACTAGGATAAAAGACAAAAGAAAAAAAAAAAGACAGTATATTTGACCACTAAGTCGTGTTTTCTAGTCTATCAGTCCTCTTTAGCATCACAGCAATTTAGCTCCAAGCCACTCTGTTTGATTTTACATATATAAAAATAAAACCCTTTATAAAAGAATATCTTAAATAAGTTCTAGTATGTATATAGTAGATATAATGAAATAGAAAATATTTAAAAGGAAATGGGGTATACGGGTAAAGTGTGGGGAAAATAATGTGATGGTAATGAAGAAGGAAGAGCCTATGTATATGAATGTGGAGAGTTGTGGGGTGGGTAGGAGAATGGGGAATAATGAGAATCAAATTGTGTCATATCATATACTGGTACAAATTCTCAATGCTGAAAGTGACTATTATGTGTGTATATAATGTACCAATAAAGATTCAAATAAAAAAATCTCTCCTCAACAATGCACTGTGACAGAAACAATGATACAGAAATACTAACAAGTAAGAATTGTAAGCTCCCTGGTCCACAGTGGAGCTGAGTGAAAAGTGGAGCCGTCTGTATTGGGAGCTGTGTCCCCACACATTTGGGGCACATGTCCTTCTTTCATGCATGTCCTGCATGTTCCAGACAATGACACTAATGCTGCAATGAAGACTTAGAAAGTATTTGCTGAAACAGCAGAGCACAGGAGTAAATAAGCTTTACTCTCACGTCAGACAAAAGAGATTCAACATCAGATTCACTGCTCTGTGCTGTGTGACTTGGGCAAGTTATTCAATCTCTCTGAGCCTCAGTCAGACAGTAACTCCTAAACAGGGAGCAGAGGCTGCTGGGAGGCTGAAAAGAGATGTACACAGAGAAGGCTGAGCTCAGCATTTCCATTATTGTTATGAGAATCACAGAGACGTGTACATGTGTGAAAAATCTGTAATTAATAGTACAATTTAATGATCACTTTATAGGCTTCATAGCATATGAAGACAGGTATTCTACAAATTTGTGAAAACTGATTTCCCCAATTATCTAAAAATTTACTCTGATTCAAACCAAGTTATAGTTTCCCAAAGTCCTGTGCTACAAAAGGACTGTGTCTTCATTTGGAATTATTGACATAAAACATAGTATCCTTTTCTCCTGCCTTCCTTTCTTCTAAATGGTCAGTTCATTTCACTTTGCAATATTCTATTGGTTTAAAGTTGCCTTCCGGCTAACTTTTGATCTTCACGATGCAGAAATTTTAGTTACGATAACAAAGATCTCAATCATTTATGTGGGCCTTAGAAGAGTTTGTTATGGAGCTCCCCCATCCACGGTGATGACGGCGCAGGTGATCCATTAGTAATGAGGGCTCATACAGTTACCTGCTGATGATGAGAGAGATCCTGGGATCATGTGGCACCATGACCAAGTTGGCAAGTCCTCACTCAATGGAGTAGGGTACAAGGTGGGATGTGAGAGACATAAGCCAGGGGCACTAGATACAATCCTTGTGCAAGACCCTTGTGTTTGACTCCTCAGACACCCTGACACCTAATTCTTGACTGATTTATGTCTATAAGTGCCTGCACCTGGACATCAAGAGGGCAAATGTGCTGAAGCAAGACCCAGTCAGTTTCCAACCAGGTCCTCAGATCATTTATGTCATAGTCCCATAAAATCACCAATAAGTACTTCCTATAACTCAAGACTACAGCAGTAATATTAACATTTCTCTATGATATCCTGGAAATGTATGGACTTTTCTCAAATTCAGGGTCCCTTTTATTGATTGCCTTTTTCTCTAAATAGAAACTTAAGTCCTTATTCTAAGCTTCTCAGACCAATGTTACCAATATAAGAATGTGGGAGCTCTATTTTAACTTGATATATTCCAATGAACTGTACTTTAGCTTGAAGCTCCTAAAGCAATAATTTTATTTATTAATTTGATAGATTTTTTTCTATAAAACCATAGGCTGGATACAAAATAGATCCCAGGAAAATGGTGGATATTGTCACTGTTTTTTCTTTGCCTCTACCCCTTTGTATTTTGAAAAAAAAAATGAACTGAGATACAAAGATGAGAATATACATGTATATGATTTATCCTTTCACAAATGTTCATTGGAATGCTAGTTAAATCATGTGGTTCTTAGGCACTGAGGTTCTTAATACTCAACACGGAGTGGTACTAGTAAACTGTTGAAGTATGGAACATACCTTTCTATCATGTCTGTATACAAGACTAGGTAATAAACAAAACAAAACAAAAAGCTCATTCAAAAATGTCTCAACAGTGGCTCCTCCCCAGATTACTCGAGTCCCTCCTCTTCTCAAACCCAAATAGACCAAATCATGCCCTCAGCACTCTGCCTGTTTACAACAGCTCCCACCAGGTGAAGTCTGGCTTTAGAAGAGAAAATTAGATTGGTCCCTAAATGCTTTGTGTGCCAGGTTTGCTTTTGGTGTAATCAAGTGAGTTAATTACATAAGTGATTTGATTAAATGTGAGTAAAAAGAGAATAGTGGAGTCTATGAAACACAGTGAAATGTTTGCCAGAGATTTAGCGAGGACGATTCACTGAGATACTTTTGCCTTGGAAACAGACTTACATGCAAGAAGTGCCCAGGCATCCTGGCCAGCGCCTGGGCTGAGGGAAGCCCACTGGGTGTTAATGAGGGCTGTACCTGTGGCCTGCGGAGACTGGCGGGCATAGTGTAGATGGCATAGTGAGTGAAACGTGGAGTACTTCATCACAGTAATCCTGATGAATATCCTCAAAAGTGAAAACTAATAATTCACATTCTCAGTTTCACCAGAAATTAAAAATGTCTTCATTTGTCGCTCATGAATGGATTCATGATTTAAATATTTTGGTGAAAGACATTTTTAATAGCTGCTAGAAAGACTAAGTGCAGGGAATGTGGTTAATGTAAAATGGCCAATCTTGCCTCTCTTTTTTTTTCCTTCTGTGTAAATCATTTGGGGCTTTTCTTTGCCCCCGCTGTGCTCCAATGAGCCAACCTGATCTCTAAGTCCTTATTACCTTTTGGCCTGACTGGCAGGTCTACATGCAAATAGAACATGTAGTGTAATTCTGCACTTGTATTAGCACTCATTCCTCTGTTTTTTATTGAAGAGTAGTGGTGCAGAGAGACCCAAAAATAATATTACACTTGTAGCCTGCTGTAAATTACCATCAATTTCTTTTTATCCTGCATCTCCTTTACTGTCCATCCTGTGATTTTGTGCAAAGACTAAATCCTGCATCTACTTCTGCCAGTGGTGTCCTCATCAGCTGGAGCTGGTGACCGGGCTTACACTACCTAACTCATGGCTCCTACAGTCTCCTTTTCAAAGCTGGGTAAGACGTCTTCTCTTAGGTGCCTGTATCTTGTACTCTCTTATCATCTCCTAAAGCTTGCTGCTCAGGAAGCATTATAATGTATGAGAGAACTTAAGAGATATTTCTGGAAATCTCCATAAACACCAGTTGTTTTTCAGGCTGAAGTGTTTAGAGTGTCAATCCCCATTATTAAAGGTACATGATCATATAGGTATTCATTCAGAGATCTTTGTGAACTCAAGGACAGGGAGAATTGAGGCCATCTATTCAGTTTTTAGTTTTAATGTCTGATTTTGCATGAGTGTGATAAAGGAATGGTAATATGAATTAAAGCACATTCAAGTAAGAATCTATGCATAACCTAGAATTTTTTATTAGAAAATTGAATCCTCCTGTATGAACAAAGCTTGAGTTCTTGGACATCTCTTTCTGTGGAATAGGGTTGAATGCATCCACACAAGCCATGAGAATAGGTAAATTAGTGTATCAGGCGGGGAGTGGACTGTAGCAATAAAGACAGCAGTCTCTATGTAAGAGAGTAGCTTTGTGCTCAAGCCAGTTGTTATTATGCTAGGATATGGGCCAAATACAATTAGATCTAATTTTTCTGATAAATCCCCAAATCCTGACTTTTAGGAATGCTTATGATTTGGGGGTCTTGGCAGTGAATTAAATACTTTTGGATATCCTTGCCAAGCTCAACCCTTCTCACTTTGGTTGATTGCTAAATACTTAGCATGTAAAGTTAACTTGTATCATTATTTCTTAACTATTTGCACCTAAATATCCCAATAAGAATATATATTATTTTCTGAAGATAAAATGTGTCTATCACAAAAATATTCATGTAAAGTGATATCACATATTTTATATCAAGTTAATCTATTGACCCTTGGGCCGGGGAGTTAGCTCAGTGGTTCTGGTGCCTGTCTTGCAAGTGCAAGGACCCGGGTTCGATCCCGGGTAACCACATATCATACTGGGTGTGGAGACCCATGCCCAGCAGTAACCAGTACCACATACCACAGTGCCGGGCGTGGTGGCTCACGCCTGTAATCCCAGCACTCGGGAGGCAGAGGCAGGAGGATTGCTGTGATGTGAGTTTGAGGATAAGCTCAGAGCCAGCCTGAACCACAAAGTGAGACCCTGTCTCAAAAAACAACAACAAAAACAAAACAAAACAAAACAAAAATCTATTGACCCTTGAAAATGCACATCATGGGTTATGGTAAAAATATGGTGTCTTAGTTACTATCAACTTTATGTCTTCAAAACAAAATTTTTACAACTGGATAGCTAATTTTACCAATTGGAAAAAGAAACTTGTGACAAATATGTCTTATATTAGTGGAATCGCAATAGGATCATGCTAGATGTTAATGCACTCATTAAATATTTCTTTTCTAGTTTGTGCAAACCAAAGTTTTTAGATTTCAAGTGGATTCTTTAAGGATTTTGCATTTTAGGATAATATATGGAAATAATGAAATTTAAAAGGAGTGAAATGAGAACTTTGTTATATACCTATAACACAGTATATACTCAGTCATTTTATTTAATTGTAGAAGTGATCTTATAAAGGAGATGAGACGACATTCAAGTAGTGTTGAGTGATATGTTTAGTGTCTACACTCTTTAACTTGAATCTATATACTCACAGACATGTAGGTATATAGACATATAGATGCACTATCAAACTTGATGTCTTTCACGACAATGGAGAAATAAACAACAACAAAAATTATAGCCTAAACAAACCATAACAGGTTACTTTATGTTCTGCTTTTCTTTTTTAAAATTGATTTCTTCCTCCACTTCATTTATTCCTTTCCCCCTTCCCTCCTCTTGTTTTTTCTCTTCTGTCTTCCCCTACTTTCTCCCACCTTTCCTCCCTCTTTCCCAGTTTCTTACAATTCCCTCCTCTTTCTTTCCCCTCTCTAGTTTGGCTCACTATATTTATGTATTTAGTCATTTATAGCTGAAGGTGTGTCGGCGACTGTTTGTGGTGTAGGGATTGGGATCGCCGAAGACAGGAATGAACGGAGTCGGAATGGACAGACAACACACGAACACAAGAGAGGTTGTGATGTTGTTGTAAATTTATTAGACCTTTTGTGTTTTTTTTTTTATATATGATTTTTTGGCTTTGTAAAATAAGGGTGATTGTTACAGGTTAACAAAGTTTAAGGAAAAAACAAGAACAGAAACAGAGCAGTGATCAATCATTTTGACATTGTGTAAGGTTGTGTGAGACAGTGATGACTTTTTTATGACCACAAAAATCTTTGTAGATTAGTGTGTTTTGTACACAACTTTTTTAAGGAAGTGGATCTTTGTTATTCTTTTAATTTTGTTTTTATAGATTTTATGTGAGCATTAATTTATTTTTTTGTACTTGTTGACGTATTTTTGTCAGGTGGCCATGTTATTTTTATTTTAGCTGAAACTATTATGTTTAATAAGGTGTTTTTTGTTTATGTTATTTTTGTTTGGTGAGAAAGCACAGAACAGTTTACAGGGTAAAACAGAATAGTTTAGAAGGGAGAAAGTGGCCTGCTTTTATATATTGTTGGGCTAACTGTGCGCCTCTTGGCGAACCATACTCAACTCAGGCTCTAGGCCTGGGGAGCCTCAAGCCTCAAGCACAGGGGTCTTCTGCCTGGGACCCCAGTCCCTATTTTGTCACGCCTTATTTGGCGGGGGCATGGCAAAGGTGGCTCTGGTTAGGTGTGGTTGGTCCCTAAAATGAAGATCTTACAAATAGCTGAATGACTGCATCTACAGGTGAGGTTTTGTAACATACTTGAAACACATCTAATTATGGATGATGCCTGCTCATTATTTTATCAACAGTAAATAATGTAGCTGTTTGCTTCTTGGTGGTTGAATTAGTTAGGAATTATGATAGGTGAACTGCTATAACAAATAGGCCCATAAAAATATAATCGCTCCAAAAATATACGTTTATTTCTCACTTATGTAAATAAACTAAGATTTCATCAGAAGATATTTGAAAGGGGATAGGTATAAACTTGCATACAATATATTTCAGAGATCTACTTTGGTGGATGCTACGTCTTTAGCATAGTCTTTACAGCTAACTCTGAGCATCTTTATGCAGCCAGAATGCATGAAAAAATTATAACACTAAGCTTGGCAATTGCAAATATTACTTGCACATATATAGTACTAGCCCTTAGTCACATGACCATACATAACTGCAGAAAGAATTGAGGAGTGTAGATGATCAAAGTACTCAAGATAAAAGAAGATATCAGTGCTTGAATGCATTCTTAGAATTCAGAGGGTAGATCAAGTTAACCATTAATGACAAGCTGGAATTTCTATGTGAGAAGGTTGAGACAAGATGTCTGGAAATGAGAATTGTTACACAAAATGGATATTAGAAATCTCAATATATTGCACTAAGCTCAAACATACTTGTCAGTTAGGATTTTGGCTCTGGGATACTGAGTGAATACAAGTACTCAAATTTTCTACATCTTATAGGGAACATTGAGTATAGATGGATGCTAGATTATCTGTCAGGAATGAAGTCATGCTACGTTAGGAAAAATCCCAGGGAGGGCTTCCTTAATTTCTTATATGCATAACCACCTCTGAAATCATGACTCACATCTAGGCCATTTGGTTCATGCTTTCCTGAATCCTGTTTTTAAAAAGCCACTAATTAAGAATGGGGACTCCCTTGGTGAGCTGGCTTGCCACATGCCTACAGAGTGGTCTCTGTCACATGACCGAAATGGAACCATTCTCCAGGGAAATTTTCTCTTGGAAAATAGTCTAAAGTAGTCCTTTCTGTCCTCACATCATGACTGAAGTTGTCTTACAGTCCTAGTTATAAGATATCAGTACCCAGCCAAGTCTGCTTCTAGGCCACTGATACTCAGGATTCCCCCCCATCACATTATATTCCTAGGAGACTGTTAGATGGTGGAATGGGGCCATCCACATACCTAAGACTGGCAGGAAGACCTTCTTCGGCAGAAGGGATAAATTATATTTCCATTTCTTTCCATAGCTATTCTCCACTCAAGGCACGGAATCTGAGAAATTACATTCACTGAACAGTCTCTGCTTTATGACATGACTAGTAACATTTATGCCAAATATATCTTCTGTATATTGCAATAAATGGTTATTTATAACAATTTGTGAGATATTTGATATCAAACTTCCATTTTAATCCTCTGTAGAACTAATTCAATGACCACATTCAGTTTTCATGAATGACCTACTAGTCCATAACACAAAATTAAACATAATTTGATAAACTTCGAAGATATTTTCATTATGAGATTTGTTTCTCTATGATGGTATTATAAATATATAGTCTCAATATGACAGAAATTCTATATTTTCTAAAATCAATAATTCCAATATTTGCATTGGTGAGGTCTAGAGTCACAAGGCTAACACAAGTGTTAGTGATTTTTGTTATGATTGTTTTTATTTTTGGAGACAAAAGCACTTCCAATCTATATTTTCACAGCTGTTGTAGTTTAGCCCTCAACTGTCTTCCAAAGGCCATGTTTTCAATTTGGTCAGCAGCATACAGCCATTGAGAGATGGTGGTAGGAAGACATTATGTCACTGGAATATGCCTCAATGAGGTATTGAGGCTCCTGCCCCCTACTTTCTCTTTTGTATCTTTTCTTTCTTTGTTTCCTGACACCATGGAGTGAACAGTTTGTTCTACCACATGCATGGCAATGTGATATATACATGGACCTAAAGTTATAGGGCCAAATAATCATGGATTGGGAGTTCTGAGACTGTGGATCGAAATAAGGTTTTCTTTCTTTGAAATTGTTTGCCACAGTGACAAAGAGCTGACCGATATACTGACTTTCTGTATTCCCCTCACATATAATTTGTATGGATAGCTCAAATGAAATAAAATGGAGGATGAAGAAAAGCTCTCTTCAAATCACCATTATTTCAGTGGTTCCATGTCTTACTTTTCATCTTGGCACAGTTTATATTTTCAGGTCAACTTTTGCTAGCTAAGCCTCATCTTAACTCCCATATTGCTTCCAAGACAATTTGGCTGCTAAAATATCAGCCCACCATATATTCCCTTCTCCAGTATTTAAATAACAAAAGATAGAGCAGGATGGAACAAAACTTAATTTCTACAGATTATAGCCCTGAGACTCCTCTTTTCTCCTTCCGTGCATGTCACAAAAATAGAAAACACATACAAGGATCACTAGCTAAATGTGACAAGATATTAGCTTTCTTAATGGCTAATCAGGTACTAAATTGTCTGCCCAGTACAGGTCTCCTGATGACGTATGTTAGTGAACATAGCATAGAACTAAAGCCTAATGAAAATTTTTAAACTTTTATTTCAAAACAAAGCCTATGAAGAGAGTGAGGTCAAAAAACCAGACTCCTTTAAAGCCAGCCTGCCTCACACATGGTTGCCAGAGAGTGAGAGAGAGAGCGGGGAGCTGTGCATGTCTCCTTCGGGGAACTTATCTCACGGGAACAGAGGACAGAGAAGGAAAGCTCATCATGCGGGTAGCTCAGAGAGCTCGGGAGACCAGGTTCAGCATGAGCTGCTGCACCTGGCCCCCAGGCCCAGGACTGAAATGTAGCTTTGCCAGCCATAGATGCTCAAGGATGAAAACCAGCTCAGCTGTCCCTCCTTTCCCTGATGTGGGGAAGGAATAAGAAAGGGAGTGGGGCGAAGCATTACTGGATTGAGCGAATCTCTTTGCATATGTTTTTGTTTGTTGCAGTCAGATCCTTTCTTGGTATGATTCAGAATTCCTCTGTTTTTATCTGGGATAATAAAGAAGAAAGAAAAATTGCAATGGGGTTGGAAATGGAAAGAACCCTGGACTTACAAACTCAATCGCTGTTTGTAACTAAGTCAATATAGCTGAGATGTGGATGTTTACCTGAGTACACTCTATAGATAACAAGAAGCAGATGAGTTTTCCATTAACCTAATTAACTCAAGTAGTTTGTTCGTCAGGCTGGCTGTAACTTGAGGATCTGTGAAAGCTGATGGAAGTAGATAAAGCAGCTTAACTCTTGTGGCTTTTGATAGATTACTAATGGAAAAACTGCCACTAAAGGTTACGGTGATTCAAGGTGCCCCAGCTAGAGCTCAAGGGGCTGTAGCTTCATGGGTTAATCATAGACACCATGATCTTCACCCACCATGCAGACTTCAAGGCCCTTCACAGTGGCTAACCTTCTCAAGGTCACAACAGGGAAAATTCAGAATTCACAACAGGGAGAACTCAGTGGTGACTGACTGCTGAGTAGGCAGCAACGAGCAAAATGGAAAGTTCCCAACTCTGCCAAAGGGGACATTGATTCTTTGAGGAGAACCTGATCATAATAACCTTACTTACTCAACAAATACATATCAAGGGGGAGTAAAGTGATCCTCGGGGGTCTGCAGATGAGAATCTATAAAAAAAACCCGCTGTGATACAAGTTAAAGGCTGTCACTTTAGTTGTTCCCTTGACACTAGTGTCATTGAAAATAAACTGACACGTGAGATTTTGAAAGATTATACTACTTACATGTTGAATTATGTGTTAAGTGTCAATAACATGTTCATATTTACTTTTAATATCATCAGTGAAACTCAAATATAAAAAATTCACAAAGATCTTGAGAACTCAGAAAAATTTATCTTAACAATTTCAGGGCCGGGGAGTTAGCTCAGTGGTTCCGGTGCCTGTCTCGCAAGCGCAAGGACCCGGGTTCGATTCCCCGGTAACCACATAACAATACTAGGTGTGGGGAACCACACTCAGCAGCAACCAGTACCACATACCACAGTGCCGGGCGTGGTGGCTCACGCCTGTAATCCCAGCACTCGGGAGGCAGAGGCAGGAGGATTGCTGTGATGTGAGTTTGAGGCTGAGCTCAGGGCCAGCCTGAACCACAAAGCGAGACCCTGTCTCAAAAAAACCTAAAAAAAAAAAAAAAAAAAAATTCAGAGACTTATTTCGTGGTTTAAAAAAAAAAAAAAACTAGTGAGGAATAGTGAATAGTGGAATTCCAACAGACCACATTTCTAATCTTGGCTCTGGAATTTATGAGATGATTCATTTTAATCAGGTAGTGTAGCTTAATATTTTCATATTTCAAACTGAGAATAGTGCTGTTTATACAGTATAATTCTAATAGAAAAGACACAGCAAGATGCCTGTAACACACGACCCCCGGTGTTCTCCACGTGGCAGAACACTGATCGTCATGGGCTCCATGTATGCTTCCCACCCCTTCTTTTCCATTACATGCTGGGATATCTACCAAAAGCTGCAGTAAGGGATGGCTTAAAACTATACAAAAGGAGATGTGAATCTGCTGAGAAAACAGATATGTAAACACAAATGCAGTACATCGTGACAAGGACCAGTGATATAAAAATGTAAGTAAAGAATTAGATAGAAGTGAATATTTTTCTTAATGGCCATAAAATAAACTCTAAATATTTTTGCCCAATGAAACATACACTGGTGAATTTTAATTTAAGGGTAATAGTGATGACAATGATGATTAAGAAAATAATAATGTTGATCACAATAATGATGAAGATTGTTTATTTCATATTTGCTGTGCTGTATGAATTCCACTGCACACATTATTGGCTCTTTGCAATAATCTTGTGAAGTCGAAAAATAATTTTCATGTTGTGGAAAATATCAAGTTTATACAGACAAGAGGAAGAAAGCTGAGACTGACTTAATTCTCTGACTCAAAAACAGCTAGAACACCTGCAGTTTTTATATGCTAATAGTAAATGGTAATTGGTCATATATGAGCTACAGTTCATTTGGATTTAAATAGGCTTCTGTGCGTATAGTTGAGCACCTTCTCTTACCTCCTCCCATTTCCAGTTTCCTGGTTTTGGCACCCCAGTTGCGTTTGGGGAGCAACACTGACATGCAATGCCCACCCCTCGAGGCACTCATTCCCCCCACACGCGGCACACACTAATCCGCGGCCCATCACCTGCTGCTGCGCGTGTGCGCTCGCTCGGGAAGAGGTGAGCGCGGCGCCCACTCCCACAGAAGCAAATTCAATCCCGGCCAGAGCTGGTGTTTGCATTTTGAGGTCAGAGTAAAAAGTTATCCTTTCCTTGCTTTATTTGTACCTAAGAGTTTAGAAGACTAGCTGCTGAACCTGTCTCACTTCAACAAGGAGACAGCAAAAGAAGCCAGGAATGTACATGCAGAAGAAACTACTGAATGAACTGTAAGAGCATCATTATTTCCAGCATATGATTTCAGTTACTTGAAACTGTAGGTTCTCTTTCTGCTTATATTGAGTTGGGTTCCCTGTTTGCAATCAGAGAGCTCCTGAAAAATAAGTGTTTGACTCGGTGCTTAAGAGCACCGTTCAAAATTCATCATATATTAGGTATATATATGTGGAGCACTGTGTAGGCATGCTCATTAAAATAGCCCTATAATTTTGATTGTAGAAGTAGCACATCACAGGATCATCATAGTACTCTGGGCCCTCACTTTCTGCTTTATAGACTATAGGTGATCATTAACATAAATTTTATGTTTACTGTGAATATTTCCCTCTTTTGAGTATTAATAAAGTACTGTAATGGTTGTCAGAAATTTGCTTTTTAAGTAAGAATTATACATCTAGTGTACACAACTTGGTTTTGCAATTCTCTGACAGCACAACTGATTTAACCATGTAACTAGCGATGTCACTTAAGATGTGTCTGGTTTTGGGTTTGAGTTGTTAAAACTGCAGTTTATAAACTTGTCCTTTGGGGGAGGTGAGTAAGACCTATAGGAGGATTCATATTTCTGCATTGCTTAATAATATCAAGTTCTCTCAACTTTATTACTTGTTCCTGTGCTACTTTTTCCAAGGGTGTGGAAAATTCTTAGATGTTTTATACCTTGCTTCGCTGAGATGGCAAAACTTTTAGTTTCCTCAGCCTGTAAAATGATGTATCTTTATGATTTTAATTTTTTTCATCTTTTACATATTTACTGCATATATTCATACATTCATGTTTTTAAATTTCCATACATAGATTTTGCCCATTTTTATTATATAAGTTTTCAATTCTAGATTAATAATTTCATTACATTTTCTGGGGTTTAGTCCTTTCATAGATGGTGTTACAGGGCAATTTTCTCTCGATATGAGGTTCTGTTCTCTCATATTACATCATTTGATTACCAGAAGCTGGAAAAAATATTAAACACATTTGTATTTATTAACATTTGTATCTCCTTTTAGATAACATGTATTACAAAATTTTCTACAATAAGCTCATGCACATGTACAAAATCTACTAGATTTTATTCCGAAAATTTGAAAGTCCTGCTTTCAAAAGTATCTGCTAGTACCAAAGAAAGTATTTGAAGTAAAAATATAATTATGTAATTTCTCACATAAATAAGTAATTTCACCAGTGGCATTTATTGAAAAGTCCCTTTTTCCTCTCACTACTTTGAAATGTCAGTTCTATCATCAATCAAGCTGCAAATAAGTGTGGGTTGATTTTCAGAACTCTCTGTTCTGTTCCATTATTCTCTTTGTCCTAGTCTCTGCTAATAATGTTGCTTACTTTTAGATTTTTTTTAAAAAAAATCTTAATTGTACAAGTCCTTTAATTTGGTTGATTTTAAATAACATAAATTTTGATGCTGTTTTTATCATAGTCATTTTACAACCAGTGTGGTGAATTCCATGGAAAGTACTTTTGAACTTTTTATAGGAATTAGGTTGAATTTATACAATAATTTGAAGAGAATTGACATTTAAAAATGTTGAGACATATTCGTGAGCATGATATAGTTCTCTATTTATTTAGTTATTTTTATGTTTAATGATGCTCTTCACAGTTTTATGTTAAAAAGGTCATGTACTTCTTTCATTAATTTTAATTGCATATAGTATGTATTTTTATTTTGTTTTAAATTATGCATCTGTTGCATTATAGAAATACAGATTATTTTATTCAGTAAATATATTAATTTCCAGAAAGTTTTAGTACTTTATATTCACTTAACTTCGTTACCTGGACAGTCTTATTCGTTATGACTGATAAAATTACCGTTCATTCATTTTTAAACTTTGTACTATTTTTTTCCAATATATGATTAGTAGAGACCCCGGAACAGTCAATAAAAAATAGAAAACGATGTAAACAAGTGCTGACAGAGGACACTTTGACTCATTTTTAATTGTAGAAATCATTTTTATACCATAATTTTTGTCAGATGCTCATTTTAAGATACTCCATCCTCTTTTTTAGATTGTTAGGAGATTTTATCATAGTTATTGAATTGTACCTAATTCATTTTTACCTCAGTTTGCCTACTCATACAATTTTAAATTTAATATTTTAATTTTTACAGATTTGTTTTGATGTACAAGTAGTTATTAATAAGAAAAATATAAAAATACTTCTATCCAAAAATAAAATTTCAAGACAAAATAATTAGAGAGTAACAATGGTAAATGTACAATATCATGAATTTAAAAGAATATATTTTTTATTACTAATCTATCTTTCAACTCATCTCCTAAGAATATTGTCTTTTTTGCATGAAACATTAATTATTAACAAAGTATCTGACACTTGCTATTACTTTGAATAATTTTTTTATTTTCTAATATCTAGTATATATTTTAGCCTTTATGTACACTTTCAGTTCCTCCTACCAGAAAGATACTCCAATATTATTACACATGTGCATTTGATTTACTTTACTTAAGAGTATGGTCCTAAGGTGTATCAATTTGCCTAGAAATGTGTCAAGTCTATCCGTCTTCGTGGCTGACTAGTACTTCACTTGAAACAAAACAAAACCTCTCAGAAAGCACACATTTTCTTTTTCCATTTTCAGCTGATGGGCATTAAGTTTATTTCAAAGATTTAGTTATTAAAAACTGTGCTCTTATAAACATGGGCATTAGTTGTTTTGATGTTACTACATTGAAACACATGAGGCAGTTAGTCTATAAAGAATACAGGTTCATTTTATTCATGGTTTGGAGGTTTCAATCCAAGATGAAGAGCTCCATTCTGAGTGCCTGGTGAGGGCAGCACTTCACAGCAGGAGCCCATGGTGGAACAAACCACTTGCATATCACCAACCAGGAAGCAAGGAGAAGATAGGCTGGGGTTTTAAAGTGTCTTCAAGACCCTTGCTGAGCCAAGGACCTCTGGTCATGTCACAAAGCCTGTGAATATACACAGCACCAATGAGAGAGCCACGTGGTACCAAGACTTCTGCATGTGAACCCTTGGGGGACACCTCCATGATCGATGTGCAGCAGATACTCAGCCATGTTAATGGAATTTCCAAAGTGAGACCTGCACTCACACATGCTTAGAGCCAGTTGATGGTGCACCATTTGCTTTCTCAGTGTGTGCTGTGGAGATTTCTATAGGAATATTTGTACCCGGAAGATCCGCATGTAATATTCTTTCCACGCTGATCCTCCTTGTCAGTTGGATTGTTCTAAAATTGTAAGATTGAGATTGGCCTCTTAAAATTATTTGGATAATTTCTTTATCCTCTCTTTTTCATATTTTGAACATATTAGTAACATTATTATCATCTATTTCTAGAATATTTTATCAAAGTTGTTAATAAAATCTCTGAGACTCTGTTAATGCATCAGATTTTAAAATATGATGCATTTCTTATGATGAAAATCAAATACTGATTTTTTTCTCTTTGATAACAGTTTTGCCAAGTTGAACTTTGCAATTCAATTTAATCTAAACACTGTAATCTAAATTTCCATGTTTACTAGCATAAAGGACTCAATAATTTGCTCCCATTGTCCCTTACATAGTAGATACACATTTTACTATATTTCGCTTTCAGTTCTAACAAAGATCTCTTTATTTCTCTCTCCTTTTCTAATCAATCCTTATGCAAGTTTGTCACTTTATCCGCTTTTTCAAGGAATTTAAATTCCTGTGTCACTTCTCATAATTGGATCTCATATTTATTCAATTCATTTATTTTAATTTTGCTGAGTTTAATACTGTGGCTTTTTACCTAATTTTTCATAAACACTCAGCTTTTCCTCTTTTGTCATACGAGTATTTAAAAAATTTCATGCTAGCTAACTCCTTGATTGTATATTGTATAGTATTTTACTATAGTATTGTATAGTATGTATAGTATTTACTATTTACTATAGTATTGTATAGTATTGTATAGTATGCATAGTATTTTAATTATTATTCATTTCTTAAAAGTTTTATATTCCTGCTTTGACAGCTTCCTTCTACCCATCAAATATTTGAGAATGTTTAGTGTCTAATTTCCAATTTTATTGACATTTTAAAGTTAAATTTAGCTATTTATTTCTTAATCTTAGATTATCATCTACATGACAATGACTCTTTGAGACTTGTTCAGGCCATACTTCATGATCTCATATAAAGTCAGGTTCTGGACAAAAAAGTACACACTGAAATGGCTGAATGCAGCATTCCATGTGTGTTCAGTGCATCAGATTGGGCTTATCCTTCCTGTTTTACTGATAGGTTGCCCTTCCTTTTGAAATTATTTAATGGGCGCTAAAAAGTCTTAATAAAATACTACTTTTTAAAGCATCCCTTTAAATACTGAAAGATTTTGTTTGTGTGATGACATGATAAGGATTTTATAAGTTTGTTATCATTACATAATTCTATTAGACTGCTACTTTTATTCCCATGGAGAAATATTCTTTCTTTCCAGCAATTTCTTCTTTCTTACTATGTACTTGCTTTTATATCTATTTAACTGTTCGTTATTTTAGTTAGGAAGTGCCTGGAAACTTTTCAGTGATTTTCCACTTAAGATTTCTCTTTTACGTTGATTTAAGCATGTCTTTTTAACCACATAACAGGGTAGTTCATTTATCTGGTATGACAACTTTTGTCTTTTAACTAGCAAGAATAGTCTATGTGTAGGGAAATTGTTATTATATTGGAGTTTTTCTAGCATCTTACATTGTGTGATTTTTGTATTTTCCTACTTTTAGATGTGTGTTTTATTCTTTCCTGGCTTCTCTTGCATTGAATTATTTTACATTTTATTCCATTTTTTTCTATATTTTTAAAAGTTATTTGATGTATAACAAATATGTTAATGACTACTTAGGGTATTTTAGCAGATTACTAATGTAATCTTTAATAAAATGTGAACTCAGAGGCATTTGACCAAAGATCTCTATAATTATGATGCATTTGGTCAGAAATAGTTCTTTGTTTTATTAAAGTTCCTTATTTTTTAATTGATTATATTGTTGCATTTTATACATTCGTTATGATCTCATTAAATATTGACAATTTGTACGTGTACATGACACATCTTGACTTTGAGTTTTTCCCACTCTCCTGCCCTCCCTACAACCCACACTCTCCACACTCTCCACTTTCTATCTCTAGCTGTTATTCATTCTCATTGCTGTTTAAAATCATTGAATTCTATTTAGATTTATTCAATTCCTTCTTGATTTCTTAGCCTATCATTTTTTCTTGCATTTAAGAATAATTTGAATTGTTTTTCTTTTTGAAATAGACTTTTAGGAATTCCTTTTGTGATAGTCTATTGCTTGCATATTCTCTCAATATTTGTTTGAGGATTTTGTTGCTTTATCGGCTTTTGGGAAGGTCAGCTGGGTTCACAGTTCCGAGTTGTCAGCCATTCTCTCTAACCATTTTTAAGTTAGTAATGGAACTTCATTATCATATATTCTAGATACTCTTTCTGTCCTTTAATGTTAATACACTATTCAGGCAGTCTGATATTCTGTTTTGTTTTTTTAGGGTGATTACATTCAGACCTTATTTAGTAGGTTACAGGTTTACTACAGTATAACAGAGTGGGTTCAAACAACTTCACTCAGATTTGGACTCACTGTGTTTGCTATTCTGTGTTTTAATATTATTTAAGGAAGGTTTTAATCTATTATAACTTCAAATATTTCTTTCTGTCTCCCTTCCTTCTATAAGCTGGCTTGTGGTATGGTATATATTATTATTCTTTATTATACATTCCTCACTCTTTCTTATATCTCTTTGTAGCATTCTTGGGTAATATTCCTGAGTTTAGGTTTTCTCACTAGTTCTCTTTGTAGATAAAACAGATCTGCTTTCTCAAAGGCACTGTGAGATTTGTTTCAGGTCTTAATTTATGCATGGAAATTTTATTTTATACTTATCAAAAAAAACCAGCTCATCTATAATGACTTTTGTTATTATGTCTTGTTAGCTCATTTAAAAAACTTACACTCCTTGGACTTTTACTCTTGGATTCTATGATGTCTAGATTTAGAGAATATTTCTGTAGGAATTATTTTATTTGGCTTCTACAGTATTCATCAGACCATGATGACTGTCAACAGCTTTCTCAGTGTAGAAGTTTCAGCAAATTACAAAATAAGAATTCAAACTTGGCAATGGACTTAAACTGCATCATGTAAATCTATATTTGCTAAAGACTTTTTTCCATAATAAATATGGAGAAAATACAAAGTATGATCCAAAAGTTTAGTGAATATTTATTTTAAAAAACTTGCTACTGCACAAGACATATTGGTGTCCACGCCCCTTGATATGCTTCATGACCCTAACCTCCATGCCCCTTGATATGTCCATGCCCCTAGCCTCTTTCTGAAGTGGCTCTGGAAGTCTTCATTGCCAGTGTCTTGAGTTGTGCTGTCTAGGCTAACTAGATGTTCTGAATCAACTCAGAGTACATACTTTTCATAATCGGTTTTACTTTTGGGGAAATCCAGAAGCCATATTTTGCTCAATCTGGAGAATAAGGTAGATACGGAGACACCATAATGTTTTGAGAAACCTATCTTTCCCCTGGCATGAGTCATCATATTTTTATAAAGATATTTATAAAGATATTATCTTTATAAAGATACTCATGAAGGAAGATTTTTAGAACTGCATCAGAAAGTGGCAAGGACAATGGGGTGAGTGGGATTGAAGTGGGGAGTATGCTGAGGGGGACTAAAGGCAATGTGCCTTTTACTACAGTGATGTTTAAAAATGTGTTTATTAGAAATATAATACTTGAGAAAAGACATTTCTATTATGCTGCCTGAGACTCTTCCTTCCCTTCTCACCACCATCATCCCATTTACTGATGGTAGAGGCTATAAGGCATTGCCACAGTAGAACAAGGGGAGAGATCCAAGGGGAAATCTTCTTCACTCTTAAAAATCTATCACAAATATGTACTGACAAACATTGTTTTTAAGTGAGGGACTTCCTGTCTTCACCTGTAAATATCTTGGATATTCTGTGATTCTGGACCATCTTATGCAAGATCTGAATAGAAAAATTGATGGTGTTGGCAAATTTTGTAGGCAAATTCTAGGGAGGAAGCCAATTTCCTCCAGAGAAGGAATACTTTACAGGCTATCTGGACCCTGAAAAACATACTGTTCAAAGGATTGAGGCTCTTTTTCTTTTCCTAAAAGTTATATGTTTACCTGCTTTCTGCAATTTCAATAGCTTTCCATCCCAGTGAAACAACATGGATATCAAGATTTACCTGCATTTTATGCTCATCAAATCAATATAAAAAGATGAGAGTAAAAATTCTGCTTCTTCTGTGGAATGAGAATGAACCATGTTTTACAGTAATGCCAATAAGATGTGCGAAAGAGAGAATGCTCAGAGTTTTTATTTAGTAGCTCTCTCCTAAATGGGGTGTGCATAAGATAGCAAGCATTAAGATGTGCAGAAGGAACATAAGGAAATCTTTCTGGTAGGCAAGAGAAAAAGCTTCTCACTGGCAAGGTAGCTGTCTATTTCCTGCATTCTGTCCAGCCAAGAGCAGTCTCATATACTATACAAACAATTGTTCATTTTAAATAGCAAAATTAATTTAGTGTCATTGAAGAGACTACTAAAAGCTGATGACTTAAACACTGACATCATGAGCATCAGAGTCTAAGAGACAGATAACTACAACATTAAGGTGGTTCTCTAGTGTAGAATGGATTGCTGCCTCCAACGGCCAAGGGACTTAGTTTAGTGATGCTGATCTGCTTTGCAAGTGCAAGGTTGTGAGTTTGATTTCTAGTACCACCCACCAAAAGAACAAATAAACAAGCAGAAAACCCTATTATTCTGCCCAAGGAGTAAACATATAGCCTTCCCTCTTGTTGGTGCCTTCTCTTCTACGGACTTTTGGTTAACAGCTTTACCTATGGTTGCTCTGTGGTTGCTGAAATTGACCTCATGTCCCAGCATGAACCACATTCCATCATTCTTACCAGTTTTGCTTTTATTATCTTCCTCATTTTTTATTATTTCCCAATTGCAGCAATGACTTAGGAGTTTTTAGTCAGAGATGATTCAAAAAGCTTTAAAAAAAAAGGATTATTTCCTAAAGAAATTAAATTATATAGCGAATGACTGCACTAAAGGGTTATTTAAAAATTATAGCATTTTTACAGGGCCGGGGATTTAGCTCAGTGGTTCCGGCGCCTGTCTTGCAAGTGCAAGGACCCGGGTTCGATTCTCAGTAACCACATACCATACTGGGTGTGGAGACTCACTCCCAGCAGCAACCAGTACCACATACCACAGTGCCCAGCGTGGTGGTTCACGTCTGTAATCCCAGCACTTGGGAGGCAGAAGCAGGAAGATTGCTGTGATGTGAGTTTGAGGCTGAGCTCAGGGCCAGCCTGAACCACAAAGCCTGAACTCTGTCTCAAAAAAACAAAAAAAAAACAACAACCAAAAAAAACCCCAACAACAACAAAAATTATAACAACAACAAAACAACAACAACAAAAAATTATAGCATTTTTCTAATCAATCTTATTAATTCCCAAAACACAGAAACAGATTCCGAAAATTTAGTACATTCATTTACTTATGTATTTTGCTGATGAAACAGTCACGTGTTACAGATGATGGGGCCAGGGACAAACTCAGATATGAGTGTTCTACAGTTGATTTTTAATTGATTTTATTGGTGCATTTTATACTTCTTTATGATCACATTCCTTATTGAGAATTTGCGCTTGTACATGACATACCTGGAGTCTCAATTTTTTCCCATTTTCCTGCCCTCCCTATCAAAGGAGTTTTTACCTTTGTTTGTTACTGTTTAGATCTACAATGGCGCACGTGTGTCCCCTATGCCTGGAAGGTGATTGGCTGATGTATACTGCACTTGTCGTTGGATCCACCAATGAGCTCAGGGCTCGGTGTGCTCAGTTAGAGGTGGGGCCTCTGAAAGTGGCTACCGGGGCATGAGCTGGAAGGGTGTATTCTTGTCCCTGCTGCTTCCCTTCTGTCTCTGCTTGCTGGCAGTCACAAGATGAACAGCTTTTCTCTTCCACACGTTCTGTCATACAGCATTCGCCATGGAGCAAGCCAACATGAGTTCAAACCCACTAGAAACTTCGAGTGAAATAAACCGCTCCTTTAACTTGTGGCGGCTAGGTCTTGGGTCCAGTGACTAGAAGGTGAGTTTGGTTTATTGTTTTAAATAGCAACCTCAGCTACCTTCTGCACACAAGTTTTCCCCTGGAGTTGTCTCCATCCCCTATGCTGATCACATAACTAGGCTCCTCCTAGGAAATGCGAGGCAGTGGCCATATTCAATGTTTGTCAGTGTCTCAGCTTTGGCTCTGTGAGGTCTTTCTTGCTTCTGCTTTTCATGATACTAACCGCTATATTCTTGTCCTGAGTTAATTCAAAAGTAATCTGAACTTCACCTATTTCCCTTGCCGTCCTGAGTGGGTACACCAGTAATAAAGCCCATGCCAGGACAGGTGATCAAAACTTTCTCTCTCGGCCACATAGAATCGCTGCCATTTCAGACTCAGCCAACAGCATATGTTGTCGAGGCTACGGAGAAGAAGGAACTCTTCTTCACTGTTGGTGGGACTGTAGACTCGTACAACCCCTGTGGAGATCAGTTTGGAGAATCCTCAAAAAGCTAGGATTGGCGGTGCCATTTGACCCGGCCATTGCCCTGCTAGGTATATACACACAAAAATTAAAAGACTCATATCACAGTGACATATGTGCACCCATGTTTATAGCAGCCCAATTTGTGATTGCTACATCTTGTAAACAACTCAAGTGTCCATCAACTGGAAACTGGATAAAAAAGCTGTGGTTGTTCTACAGAATGGAGTATTACTCTGCCATAAAAAATGATGTTTGAATCATTTCTACTTAAATGGACATACCTTGAGGATATCCTCATAAGTGAAACAAATAGGTCACAGACAAATACATATCACATCTTTTCTCTGGTATGAGAAAATAAAGATGTAAATGAGTTCTAGAATTGTATATATATTGTGAAATAGAAAATGCTCAAAGTAAAATAGGGTGAAGGGGAAAAATCATGAGATTATAACAAAAAAGAAAGGAAACAAATTTTATGTATATGGGGGGTGGTAGGGTGGGAAGGGCTATGGGAAAAATGAGAATTAAGTTGTATTTTATACTGGTACAAATCCCCATTATGGAGTGCAATCATGATGTGTATATGTAATGTACCAATAAAGATAATAATAAAAATAAAACGTTTCTCTCTTGGATAAATGAATGATGGAGAGACTGCACATAAGCCAGGGTTTCACTTTTACTTCAGGAAACATGAGAGGTTTGGCAGTGATGATGTTTGCAGTGCCAGCAGACAATCCCACACACACTCTGGCCGCTATAAGCAATGTTATTTAAAAATTAGTGAATATACTTTTCTGTGATGATATTTGTATCACTTTTAACCAAAACCATGTCAATAACTGGGCAGAATAAAAGGTAGCTTCATTTCCTCTTGGGCTTCACTAAATAGAAATTATAAACATGATAGATTCCTCACCTCTTTTAAATCACAGTTGATTAACTTGGACTCAGACTGCTTCTAAAGTGAATGAAAGATGAAGCGTGAAAAGCAAAAAGTAATTGCACACATACAAGGGATACATTGGAGCCTACATTTTTCACCTGCTATTCCCAAAATGTAACTGTGGAACTTCTGATGTCCTAAATATGAGAAGATGGTAATAATACTAATGATACTAATAACTGTCGAATTATGAGTTAGCTGTGTAAGTTACTTCGACATTTATAAGTTTCTTCCAGGTATTAGTACCCATTTTCAGGAAATTTAAGAGTTTAGGGTAGTTTATCAACATCACACAGTTCAAGCTCCTGCTAGGGCTGTACCTGCTGCATGGTTTCCATTTTTAAGCATTTTACTAGCATAAAGGAAGATGCCAGGAATAAGGAACTAAACTGAATAAAATAGTTATAGCTTTTATGACTGTCTAAGAACTTATTGCTATTATGCCTGGGAATCTTCAGACTTTGTTAAAGAATGATTCGTAAAAAGACAGAGATAGAAAACCAAATTGCAACAAAATAAAAGTAAATCCCACATGATTTCAGCAAATATGATATAGCTTTTAATACAGAAGACAAAAGTAATAGTAAGCTAATATTTTTTTCTTTGTTTAGGGAGGGTCTAAAATGCTTTTAAACACTAAGATGTGTCTATTAGTTTTCTAAGATCACCGTGCTAAACTATAATACCTTGGTTTAAACTCCAAAAATGTGTGCTTGCACAGTTGTGGAGGGCCGAATATTCAGACTAACATATTAGCAGCGTGGATGCATTTTGGGGTTTTGGAGTGGGAAATCTGTTTCACACTCAGCTAACTTTATAAGGCTGTCGGCACGCCTCAGTGCTCCTCCCATTGTCTGTGTGTCACCACTGAATTTGCTTCCATCGTGACCCAGTCCCCACGTGCATCCGTTCTGACTTGTCATGGGATTGAGAGCTTACTCTAATCCAGAAGGAGGTCCCTCAAATACACTCTTTCCCAAATAATATGAGAGTCACAGTTTTTGAGTGCAATCACTGTTTGAGAGATCATAAATCAACCCACTGTAATGTGTTAACATTTTTTAGAAAGCACTCATAATTCAGAGAATATATTAAGCATTACAGTCTATGTAAGTTATGTATTGTTTGATATAGCCTTACCTGGTATTATTCCTGTTTTATTGATTACTATTTATATTCTCCCAAGATGGCAGAAGTAGAGACCAGGTTAAAATTTCTGGGTCTTGCCTAGAGTTTGTGTTTTTAACTAACTGACTTTTAAATTAATCAGAATTAATTAATCATGTAGAAGAAATTAAGTAGACTATATCATCCCCAAACAAGTAAAAGGACTTACATAACATCAAGGAGTACTCCACCAATTGTAAAAAAAAAAAAAAAAAAAAAAAAAAAAAAAAAAAAAAAAAAAAAAAAAAAAAAAAAAAAAAAAAAAAAAAAAAAAAAAAAAAAAAATTAAGGGAAAAATTTCAGGAGTTTGCAGAAGGTCGTAGAACAGAAGCCTGACATAAATTTAAATAAATTATAAAATAAACAAAAATAATTTAAAGCGATTTTCTACTACATATTTTTCAAGAAAAAGCTAAAAATAAATAACATGGAAATGCTGAAAATAAAAAGATGGAAAGACATAATCACTTTCTTTTTCTTTTTTTTTTTCTTTTTGAGACAGGGTCTCACTTTGTAGTTCATGCTGGCCTCCTGCCCCTATCTCCCAAGTGCTGGGATTATAAGCATGAGCTACCACTCCTGGCGCTGTGGTATGTGATACTGATTGCTGCTGGGTGTGAGTTACTGCACCCAGTATTGTTGTATGTGGTTACTGGGGATGGAATCTGGGCTCTTCTGCTTGCAAGACAGGCACTAGAACCACTGAGCTAAATCCCAGGCCCTATAGTTACATCTTAACAAAAACAGATTTGCAATTCTTTATTGTATTTGCAATATTCTTCAAATTTGTATGGTAATTTGTAATATAACATAGTATATTTCAAAAATGTATATCAGAACATGCCATTCTTAGTTTTGGAGCTTCCTAAAGACAGCTGGTGCAGTTAAAATCTCAGTTCTTTCTATTTCCTACAAAGTCATAAATCATCCTTTTGTTCCTTCTCTAATTTTATACCTTATTATCTTTTCCTCCAGATTTCCCTGGACACTATATTCGGAGTCTACAGTGGCATTTGCTCCCCAAATTCATCCACTCACTTACTGACTCTTCTCTCTGTCTAGAATGTTCTCTCTCTGATATTCCCTTTGACTTGGTTTCCCATTCATCATGTAGTTCTCAGGCCCAAGATCACTTCCTTGGAGACATTCTTCCTATACTATCTGAAGTGATCCACTCATGCTTCCTCACTTTGTCTTACCTACTTGTTTCCTGATATTTCAACTGCTTTATAGTATTTGTCAGTAAAAGTTGTAAGAATTGCACACAAAGTCATCAATTCTGCGTTATATTGACCTGTTAAATTAGTACACCACCTTGTAGTGCCACAGGTACTGCAATAATCCAGACCCCATCCCAGAAATGTAGGAAGTCCTCATCTAAATTTTTAACATCTGAATTTTGTCTTGGAAGATGGGCAAAGTTTAGGTTTTATGTTGGGTAGATAATGATGATTAACACATATGTTTCTAGAGAATATAAATTACATGTAGATATGTGATAAACTGCTAGATAAAATCTAGATAGAGAATATGGAAAACATTTAGAAGTTTTTGTCTCTACATATCATATGTCAAAAATCACCAAAAGTATCATCTTAAATATCATTTTCTTCTGCCAGGATCTTTCCCCAGCTGCTTGGTGCCTTGAAGGTTGACCATATCAAAGAGTTCTTTTTTTTTTTTTTAACTTATCTTTATCGGCACATTATGCATACACATCATAACTGCATTTAACATTAAGAGTTTGTACCAGAATATGACATGACTTGATTCTCATTTTTTCTTTTTCCCCCACCCTGCCTCCCCCACTTCCTATATATACAATCTTTGTTTTCTTTTTTCTTTATTATTACCATATTCATTTTCCTCTCATTATTTACCCTTACATTCTTTCCTTTTAAATATTTTTGGTTTCATTTGGAAGGTGAGGAGAGATTGGCACTGGGGATAAAACTCTCCCCTCTGTACTCCCCTTACATGCTGCCCTCACTTTTGTAAATAGTTCATTGAAATCTGTTCAAATTAGTTAGAGTGTGCCATTTGTTTTTTGCTGGACACTTACTAATACAAGTGCATTTTCTCAAGCATTTCCAAATGCCAAGAATACACACTTCACTTTATTTCCCTTACAGCTATTAATTATTTATATGTGTCAAGCACTGTAGTAGACTACAGGGGCACTACAGTGAAGAAAGTAGAAGATTGTCTTTGCCTTTATGAAGCTTAGATGCCAGTTGAGGGTAACAAAAAATAACAAATATGCAATATCATATGAGGTGAAACTATAAATGTTATGAGGAAAAGAAAGCATAGAGGAGGACTATCAATACTGATGGAGGGCCGGGGATTTAGCTCAGTGGATCTGGTGCCTGTCTTGCAAGCACAGGACTTGGGTTCAATCCCCGGTAACTACATACAATACACTCATACCCAGCAGCAATGAGCACCACATACCATAGTGCCAGGCGTGGTGGCTCACGCCTGTAATCCCAGCACTTGGGAGGCAGATGCAGGAGGATTGCTATGATGTGAGTTCGAGGCCGAGTTCAGCGCCAGCCTGAACTATGAAGAGAGACCCTGTCTCAAAAAACCTAAAAAAAACAAACAAACAAACAAACAACAACAAAAAAACAAACAAAAACAAACAAACAAACAAACAAAACAACTGATGGGAGAGGCAGGACTTAATGTAGGGTTGTGAGGGACGAGTCCATGGAGAAAGTGACATTTAAACAAAGTCAATAGGGTGCAAGAAGCCAGCTATATATATTTCTGGAAAAGAGTGTATCAGAGAGAAAGTCACAAATGTAAGTGACTCAATAAAAAAGGAGAAGTGAGGACAGAGTAATGTAATAGAGTGAGTCAGGCAAGAGGATGAGGAGGGTACATCCTTAGGACTTGAAAGAGCATGGGAAAGACCATGGATTTTACCAAGAGTGAAGGAACTAGGACATGGGAGACCTGGAATCTCTGCCACAATCTAACTTACTTCTTAATCTGGCTTTTGTGTTTGTGTTTTGTGTGTTTTATGAGTGTCTTTTAGGGTAGAGAGCTGGGAAAAAAATGGTTTATATAAATAATATTCATCAATGAAAGTAATAGCAATATTGTGACCATTTAAAAAGATAGCTAACACCATTATATAGGTGAAGGAGTTTCTGATACTGTGATATGAAATAGATTAAAGTTATAATCTCAAAGTAGAATCAACATGGATTTCTGATAGGTTTACTTCACTTATTAATAGCATATTTGTTAAGTGGCTACTATAAGCCAGAGATTATGCAAGGTACTGGTGATGTAACAGTGGAGAAAACAGAGATCCTTGACCTATACATTTAAATATCATGATGTAAAAGTAGTAAATATGGAAAACCAAAAATAAATTGGTAAGTTACATAATATGTTACCAGTTGTTACATGGTATGAAAAAAATAACTCAAAACTGGGCTGGAATAGATGAGAGCAACATTGATCAGTAAACATCTATTGAATTGAGTTGATTCATTGAGTACCTCCTTGAGTTGATGATAATGACCTCTGTGCAAACCACTCACAGAAAAAAATGGAATAATCCATGATGATAGTTGAGGGAAGAGGCCTTTAGGTAGAGGAGGCCGCAGCATCAAAGGCTGTAGAGTAGCCACATACCTAGATGTTTACACAGGCTGGAGAAAGCAGAGCAGAAATTAATGAGACATGTATAACAACAGGACATGAGAAGTGTAGTGGATTTGAGGGTACAAAGGCCTTTGAAGCCACTGAAAGACCTTGAGCTCATGCTAAGTCCAGTGAAAGCCACTGCAGAGTTTTGCACAATGGAGCGGTGAGCTCTGAGCTTTGCTTTGATGGAATAGCTCAAGTTAGACAGCTGAGAGTAGGTTTAGGAGTTAGGCTGGAAGTAAACACACTTGCTATGAGATCTGTTGTGTGACAACACAGCATTGCCAATGAGAGGGCCATTTACACATGTGTGGAGACAGGGCCAAGGAGATTCCGGGGTGGGAAGGATGTTATAATCTCAGCATTGAATTTATAAGATTGGAAGCATGGTAAGAACACAGCATCCACAACTTTTTTCTGTGTGGGAAGCTCTGTCATTCCACAGCACCATGGTATGTAATGATGTGTTTGACAAAAGGATCTTGACATGCTCAGCTAAGTCAGCCCTTTTTTTGTCACCCTTATTGGGGTAAACTCCATATGTAGGGAGGAAATGCATTTTCTAATTCTCTAGAGGGAAAGTTTTAAACAAATGCCCACTGGAATGTCCGTGTCTGTTCAGCGATTTTGTTTGACTATGTGAGCAAACTTAATCTTTGTGGCAGTGTTAGCAAGTCTTGTTTGCAGCAGTTCCATAGCTATTTACTTTAAAGAGCTTTATACAAAATAAACAGTGATGATTTGAATCTCCTTCTGATATTCCCCATGTCAATCTGTCAATTCTTTTGAAACTTGGGGTGATAGAAGAATGGTATTATTTCTCTTCTTCAAACTAAAGATTTTAAAAATGAATATAGAGTGGATTTTCCCCTGAAGATTATTATTAAGAAGCAACCTTCACATCCAAATCTTCTCAATTTTGAAGGTAAAAATTCAATTTGACCTTTAACTAAAGATCAATTCCACTGGGTAACCAATTTGGACTGATTTCACTGGAGATCACCTAAGAGTGTTCTGGCACTGTAAATGGCCATTAAAAGCCATCAGTGCTATAATTCTTTTAGAAACAGATAGTTATGTGAGAGTCATATGATGGTTATTGCTTTATGATTTAGATATTATTTAATGAATAGTAGGGAATATCTATCAAGTCGAACTTGACAAAAGAGGACAGAGAGAACCTCTATTTCAGCCAAGACTACCTAGGGAAAATGCTGTAATTTCTGAAACCATACCCTTCACACTGACAATAATCGCACATTACCCATTTTCTTTACATCTTTCATTTAAAATTATCAAAACATTCTGCAGTGCTTTAGTTCTATCTTCTGCCTAACTTAGACACATCTGTACATTATGAGGACAACCAGTCACCTCCATCTGAAGTCATACTAGGTCAGGGGTTTTAACTTGTGCTCTAGAACATTTGCCAGTCTCTTGGAGCTTGACAGTAATAATTTTATATTCACAGAAATCCAAGGTAAGACCTACATTAAAATAAATTGCTCTTTTCTGACCTACTCAGAGCACTTATTTAGCATTTTTAAAAAAATTATAATAACATTATTAGTAACATTATTAAAGTACTACTTTTTTTCATCTGTGGTGTTGAAAAAGTATCAATGAAACTACTTCAGTTGTAAATACCTTATGACTACTGTAAACAAATAACTATGAAATTAAGTAAATTTGCTTATTGTCTTATTGACCTTAGTGCCTATGTTTCTGATTGTTAATAATGTACATGAAACATAATTTTTAAAAAATTCCCCCCAAATATGTGCACCTTTACATTTATTTATTTAATCAATGTTTCTTGAACTTATTATTATGGGCCTAGGCAATATTTGAACTAGTCAGTATTAAATTTAGGAAAAGGAGGGAGGAAGGGCAAATGAGAGGAAAGGAAGAAAGGGAAAAAAATATAATATTAAAGCACTATTAAGTAAAAGAAAGTAATAGGGAAATGGTCTGGTTGAGAAAATGGGATATGAATGGAGTCATTAATATATGACCTTGGAAAGAGTGGATTGCTGAAGAAGAAAATCACACTTGTTTGCACACAGCATAATTATCTCCACAAGAAAGGCAAATGATTTATCCTCAACCAGAAGGAAGGAATTCTCTGTGTCTTCCAGTCCAAAGGCAGGGAGGATCAAGATTGCCTACTGCAGAATCAGACCTGGCAAAACCACAAAGGTCCTATTGCTTAGGTATGGGGCGTCTGGGGAAGAAGTGGTGAGGTTTGTGGAAACACTTGACTTGAATATGTTTCTCTGCGTTTTCAGGTATGTTCTAAGGACCTAACCTATTCCTACTTAGTACTCTCTTTCTCTGTAATAGTTTGCTCTGAAATGTCATCTCTTACGTGAGAGGAGGGAGACCAGGATCTCACTGAAACTTAGAGAGAAGAAATGTTCTTGTTTCTTCTAGTTTTTGGTGAAGTATTGGGAGTCTGGCATTCCCTGGCCTCAGGGTATGATTCTGTTTTCCTGTGACATCCTCCTCATGTGTCTGTGCCTTCATGTAATCTCAGAAAAGCAACAGAGCCTCGCCTACTTTTTCAGTGTGACCTCATCTCAACTAATTGCATTTGCAGTGAACCCATTTCCAAACAAGTTCACATGAAAATGTAAAGTGTTCAGCAGGTGAAGAGGGAAAGAGGAAATTGAGCTTGCTAACTGTTTAACTTTTTGCTCTACCATTTTGTATAACCTTTCAAAGGTTGATAACACAGCTCATTCCACTTTCTCAGCCAGAAATGGTGGTATAATCTAGACTGGAGAAATTTTGTAAGTATAGAGAAAAACTAAGTTTAATGCAAATATGTGAAAATTGAAATTCTTTTATGAGTATTGATGTAATTATTTTTTGTTTTGTTTTGTTTTGTTTTTAAGACAGGGTCTCACAATTCATTGTAGCCATCACCTAGCTCAGCATTGGAAATTATGAAAATTCACTTTGTTTTCCAATGCTGAGCTAGGCGATGGCCACAATGAATTGCTCTGTCACACTTAGATCTTTCTTTCCCTCTATTTAGAACATCCCTATGTCTATCCCTTAGTTTACTAATTCATTGATTCTTCAAAAACCTTCTGAGGTGCAAATTATTTCAGAAAGATTCTCCCAGAAGATTATATATACATCTTACTGTATTTGCTATATACCATGGAATATATTATTTGGTTGTGATACAACTGTATAATTAACTATATCATTTCCATTTTGTGTGTGGAAATTCAGAGTCAGAGGTAAATTTAAACAATTAGTGAAACACTAGGATTATAATACAAAGGATTCCTTTCACACCTATAGGAAGTATTTGATTTGTATACCCTTTGCTCTAAGACTTGACATAGTTAGTGTACACTATCAGATGAGGCATACGAAGTCTTCCTGGGTGGTTTAATGACTGTTACCATTAAAGTAGAGTAAACATAATAGAGAATTACAGTCATTTAATGTAAAGAATGACTCAAAAGTTCATAAAATATAGGCTAACTCTTCGACATAAGGGATACATTTACAGTGAACACAGGAAAATTTGGGTGAACAGATTCTTATTCAAACAGTATGATTTGCATGGAACACAAAAATGATCAACTTGAGGACATAATGTTTTGGTTGTTGTCTGAATATAATTTGGTTGTTACATCTGAATATAATTCAGATTGGTGTTAATATGGGAAAATATACTCATGAATACCGCAGAGAGAGTTGGTAGTAATTTTTATTTAGAAGAGCAGTATAGCTGTACAATATAAAATCAATATTTGTTGGTTACTGAAACATTTCACTCACATTAGACATTTATGAGATTACAATATTTTGCCAGTATATTTCTTCATTTATTTTATCTGGAAGCCAGAATGAGTACCTATAAATTTATTAGAGAGTACATCTATTGGCATCTACTAACTTCACACAAAATTCAGAAGAAGTTAAACAAGTTCACAATAAGAGTGTACTTTCCCTTCTCTCTATCTGAGAGGATTTCATGAGCAATTTAAAGAAACCTAGCATGTTTTCATAACTTGATTTTATTTTAGTACTACTAAGTAAATCTAAGGGGTGGCACATTTCAGATAAATGCTCAACTATATAGCTGATATGATATATCCATCAGCTACTACAGAGCTGGATGATATATTCATCCCTCGGCCTTGATATATTTTTTAAAAAGAATACTTTTTCTTTGGAGTATAAAAATAGAATTAAGGGGCTAAAAACTATTGAGTAATTTTGTTCTTTAAAATATGAGAAAGATCTTTTAATAAAGAGTGTACATCTACATTTAGTATAATTAGTACATATCATACATTATTTATGTTATTAACTATATTATTATATTTTTATATTATGAAATTTCATTATATATCCAAAACAATATATTACATTTACTGAAGAGTAAATACTACAAGGAAAAGATATTCTTAGTATCACAGATCTTTTATAAAATCTGTATATGCAGTAGAATAAATTAGAATAAATTAAAAAAGAAAACTATATGTTATATTATGTAATGATAATGCAATGAAACCAAATCATAATAAAATATATGTTGAAAATGAAATAATATACCATAAGTGACTGAGGTTCATGTAGAAATGAAATTTGTCACAATGACACTGCAGAAAAGAAGGTCAATGAGCATGATGCATGTTACAGTACTGCAGTGGGCCAAAATCTCCAGTCACAGGGACATATATAAACCTAAGTGCACATATTTTAAGCGAATAATACATGAAATGAAAAAATAAATATCAATGGAAGAATTTTTCATGTAGAAAAAAGTAAACAAGTAAAGCAGAATAAAAGAATATGTAAGAATATAGAAGAGAATTAATAATAAAGAAAAAGATAACACATAGAGAAATAAATGTAGGAGATTACTTAGAAAGAGAACACTCAGCTGGTTGACTAGTGCATGCCTGTGACTCCAGCACTTGACCTTTAAGACTTTTCCAGAGGCCTCCTGTGTTCTCAGGCATTTAGCATTGGGTTGAGACTGGCCCCTCCAGCTTTCCTGGTTCTGAGCTATTAGCCATAGACAGATACTTGCTGCCAGCATCGCAGGATACCCAACTTGCATGTGGGCTGCTGTGGGATTTCTCAGCATTCATAATCATAGGAGCCAGGTCTCCTAATACATCTTATTTCATATCTGTATCTATATGTTATTGGTTCTGTCTCTATGGAGAAGCTTGGCTGGTACAACAAATAACTTTGAAACTGAAATGAATACATATATATATATATATATATATATATATATATATATATATATATCGAAAATGGGGCCAAAGAAAGATGATTTAGATGTTTTTATGGAGAGTTTAAGTAAAAAATCATTTTTTGTTATTAAAAATCTCTGAGAACATAGACCATACTTTATGAAGCTGACAAAAGATTGATCTCAAAACTTCAAAAATAGCATACAAAAGTACATCATATAGCAACTGTGTTTAGTATTATAGATTTGAACATCCCCAAGAAAATACGACCAGTGTGTACCTAGTATTATTTTTAAAAAGCAATATGAGGAGATGAAATGGACTCATTCCAGAGACTTCAAGGTTGTCTGACTATATATTAGTTATATGAGTAGATGTATTGTATATTACATCCAGTTTATATTTATGTGTAAATTTTCAAAGAAGAAACCATATGAGCATTTTCAGTGTTAACTAAGGATATTTGCTGTAATTAAGCCTCACATTTCCATTAATATTTTAATAGATTACTGTCTTTTATATATATATATGCATGAAAACATATTTAATAAATAACATAAGAGAATACAAGCATAAAGACTGATAGAAAAGGAGAAAAATAATCATAAATACAGTATATTTTTGAACAGTGAAATCCATGACATAAAATGTATTTTGTAAAAACTGAAAACTTTTTTTTAAAGTTTTAGAAGTACTGAACGACAATACTTTGTTCGTGATTTTAACTATATGATCAGTGTTTCAATTTCTCCAATTACTTTTCCAAGAAATTCTTATTCTTTCAATGCTGTGGTAATACTAAACCTATTTCCTTCCTTTCCTATCAATCTACCATATTTGTTAGAAAGCTGCTTCACAAACACAACCTTTTTGCCAGGTCTTATTAATACCATTTGAATTTACTTATAACTGGTCCATCGTAAAGGATCTTACTTTCCCTCTTAATTGGCAGCTGCAAAAACACTTCATGGTTTGGATTTAGTGGCCTGCTACCTTTGTTGTGTTTCTTTTGATCCTTGGGCCCTCAACTCTATAAAGAAAAAACAATACAAAACCAAAGTCTCCATCACTGAGCCCATGTCATCTGTCAAAGTCATGTTGTACTTCCTCCACTCACACCAGCACAGTACGACCCATCCCATTATGGTGTAAAGAAGAAAAGCTAGGTTCCTCCCCTTCCCCACCTCCCAACCTGTCTGCTGAACAATGCCTCCTCCTCCTCAAAGTCTTTGCTTTGTTGCATGTCTGTAAATATTTGTTGGAAGGGAGGCAGCCACAGCTCTTAATTCAAACCGTTGCTCATTACAAACTGACTCAACGAATGCATGGGGAACTTAGCCTCTTCAAGTTCAAATATCGGTGGGAAAATGGAGATATGAAGCATTCCTATTTCAAAGAATTGAGATAAGAATTTTTTTAAAATAATGCTTATAAAGACCTTGGAAGAATAAGCACCGCGAAATCAACAAGGAATCCCTCCTCTTCTCTATTTCAAATCTAATGCTCTGTTTACTTTTGATCAAGAACACACATAACCTTCGGGGAAAGATAATCCTAGTAACCAACACATTGTTCATCCTTTTCATGCTCAAACATATCAAGGAAATTTTGCATTCTCTCCCTGCACCTGTTTCTCTTTTTTATGCTGTAACCTTCCCAAACCTGGATTCTGTTTCCTCAACTCTGCTGAACCTGCTCTTGTCAATGTCAGCGATGATGGTCTTGTAGCAAATCCAATAAATAATTTGCAGTCCTTATCTACCTGAGCAGTTGGCAGGTCTGACACTATTGACTGCCCCTTCTTTCTTGAAGTGCCCTCTCCCCATGACTTATCTATTGCGGCACTCTGCTTACTTACCTTCTGTACATTTCCCTGACCGTTTCATTTTGCCTCCTTTGTGAACTCTTTTCTCCTTGGACTACCTTTTCCTTATTGAAAATCTTCAGAACTCTGCTTTCTCCCATTTTAAGTTCTTATTTAAAATCATTTTTCCTAACATTTCCTCTTCCCTGGGCATCCACTTCCAGGCTTTATTTGATGGATCCCACATTCAAATCTCCACTCATATGAGGACAATGGCTAAGAACATGGATTCTGAGGGCAAGAACCTGTGCTCCAGGCTTGAATCTCCTGTCACCTATTGGGCAGGTATAGAATAGAAAAATTATTCAACTTATTGTAGCTTCTCAACAGTTATCTATCAAATAATGTTGAAATTGTATAAGAAAAAAATATATATATGTTATGAGAGTGAGTGACAGATAAAAATTCTAATCTATCTCTGATTGTGTCTCCCTGAAGCTCTTTCTCTTGAATTTATCTACTGCTACATGAGGCTCCCATTTTATCATCTCAAAAAGGGACACAAACTCACTGTGTAAATGTGCTTTTCCAGGTCTCTTTTTTAAATATGTTTTCTAAACTCATGGAGTGACATGGTTACCTCATAAGAACCCACTCCCAACACTTGCCTCCTGTTTCATATCTTTTTAGTTTTTGTGCACTTCACATATCATTCTTCTAATTTATAATATTATTTATTTCTTTTTCTTTGCTTAAGCTTTCCAGACATTGTCTATTTTATTAATATTTTCAAAGAACCAACGATTGTGCATTTTAATTATATAAATATTCTTCATTTTGTTGCATCTATTCTTAGTTTTCTTATGTTTTTTTTATGAGCTGAAGTTCTTGTCCTATCATCCATTATTGGTCACTAGTGTATTCATATTCAACTTTGCTTTTATATACATATATATATATATATATATATATATATATATATATATATGTAACACATACATATATATTACACTTGGTAAACTTACTTCTCAGTGAAGATTTTAATAAACAGTTTTGCCACCATTTAATTAAAACAATTTCAGGTTAATATATGAGTTGTTTAGGGACCTATATGAGTATATGTATAATATTATATTTTGCTACTAATAGCCTTGTGGTCAGAGATTATATCTTCCATTATCTCTACTTTAAACATTATCAAAGCCTTCAATATTGACCTGATCCATTTTTATTGATTCAATACATGTTTTTGTAAATGTTCTGAGTTTAACTGTTAATACTACGATCTAATCTATGATTTTTTTTCCTATGGTTTCAATATTCACAGTCACTTATATGGGGCATGTAGCTTTATATGTGTCAAATAATGGATATTCATAACTTTCTAAAGATACTTTATTTTTTATTTTACTAACGTTATATCAAAAATTCAACAACATATATTTAATTTCCCACATAGATGAAAGACTTGTTAATTCTTTCATTAACCATATTAACATTTTGAGCATTTACATCGAGATAATTTTATCATGACATAGGAATTATAATGTTAGAAAGTTCTGGCAAATGTAACAGTTCATCATTATTATAATTATTTATTTTCCTATACTTACATTTAATTTATGATGTATAGTTCTACTACTAAGACATTTAGTATTCCTTCAGTGAGCATTTTTCATATATAGTTTTTCCAACATTTTCATCCTTGTCCTTGCAAATCATATCTAGTATGCTAAAGCTAAATTTAATAATCTGTCTCATTTAATGATCATGATACAGTTATTAAGTTTGATTTTATAATATATTAAATCTTATACCATTTTGTTGTTTGAAAAATTATTGTCTCCTTTTTACCATGCTTCTTAGTTTTGAACATTTTAATTTTCTTCTATTTCATTATTTTCTTTTTTTGAACTTTTGAATTTATATACTCTCCAATTTATCAAGAATATTTGGCTTTGGTAATTTCCAAATTAAACTTTGTGTTATTTCTCTTTCATTTTTATTTCTTAGAACTCATTAAGTCATCCTCTTCTTGATTTGCATAGATTGTGTGAGCCATGGTTTAGCTTGAGTTCCATTCTTTAAATTCTTTATAATTTTATTTAGTGGAGTTTTGTTTATAGTAACTTCTCAAGTGCGTTCATCTTCCCATGACTCTGTGTCACACATTGAGACTGATTTTGCTGGTGATGCCACTGTAAGCAGTCAGTTATTTTCCTCCTGGCTTTGATGATGTCTTATTATTTCTTCATTACTTCCAGTGACATTATGTTCATTCTTTTTTAAAAAATATTATTTTTTCTTTTTAGCCACTTTTTAGCTATATGTAATTTTTATTGTTAGGCTTATTTACATGTTACTTTTAAAATTAAAAACATTCAAGTGAGATTAGGCAATAAAAGGTAACTTGTGCAAGGGAGTGTGTTTTAAAGATGAGCCAGGTTAGAAGTCGAGCACTGATGTCTGGACAGTCTGCTCGCTCGTGGTGTCACCACAGGTAAATTGCTCTTAAAAAGAGCTAGCACCTTGTTTCCTCCATTTAAAACTCTAGGGTGCTCAATATGATTTTCTACAGTGGTTTTCTCTTGGCTTGAGTGAAATGCTCATTGTTCCTACTTTGATGTTGTTTCTGGATAACATTCCTTCAGACCACCTCTTACATTCTCCACTCTAGCCAATACAAATCTTGGCCTTCTCTCTCTGTCTCTCTTCCTTCCTGATTTCTGAAGAGTGCTCTTTCTTCTCCCTGGTATTCTCCGTCCTCATATTCCCACATCCCCTTCTGAGCATGTTCTGCTGACTAACCTTTGGCTGAGTGGAAACCATGCATCACTCGCTGGCTGAAGTAGATTTTGTACAATTTCCTTCACTAAATCTCTGAACTCCGTTTAGATCAGACGTCCCTTCCCAATGCTCCCACGGAGAGGTGATTATTTTATTGTAGTATTTGCCATACTTTATTATACTCGCTCTTTATTTCTTTGCATCCTCAACTACCCTGCACACTCTGTGACAACAGGTACTGTTTACTTGGTTCTGTATTTATGTCCAGATACACAGCTTAGTGTTCTGCCTTTGGAGGCTCAACAAACACGTATTGAGTGAATATAAGGATAGCATTATAAATTTAAAACTCTGAGCAGGAAGAGAAATGAAATTGCCTGGTATCATTCAGTCTATGATTTTTAGTTATTCTTTATCAAGTCTGAAGTTCAATATAGATTTCTTACCTAAATTCTTTGTGTCTAATAATAGCTCACTATTATTATTAAAGAGATAATATATTTACTAGTTACAATTGATGACACCTTCGTACTCCCCTGAATATTATTTCCAGTAAAAATAAGTGATGAATAGACTAAATTTTTGACATATGGAAACATTTTCCTCACCATTTAAATATAGTGTAGGCATGATTTTATCTTAGGTCCATTTTCACACAAATTAGCCTAGTCACTATCAGGATGTGGGTATTTCAGCTTGTCACAGAGTCTGGCATAACTGCAGTCTCCCAAAGGATCCACCACCCACTGTCTCTCCCCATCTTGTCCTGTCAGAAGCACATCAAGCAGCCTCTGAGTGTAATCACATCAAAATCAATTTTCATGGTTGAGAGAAAAATAATGGAAATTTCTCTAATGTAGTAAATGTATGTATTCCTATTGGTTAACCAAAATAGACTATATATCAGACCTGTCAAAATTAAGTTTCCTTCATCCAATGCTCTCCCAACTTGTGTACAAATTACAAGGCATATTGTGGAGTGTCATGATGCTATCTTCCTGCTTTCTTGACTGGTCTTGCATCCTTCTCATATAATAAGTTTCGCTAGGTTTTCAAGCAACAATCAATCTACAACCTGCTTCATTTTAGGATAGTATTTTATTTTTGTTTTATTTTATTTTTTTTAATTTTTAAATCTTTATTGGTACATTACATAAACGCATCATACTTGCATTCCATAATGGAGATTTGTATCAGTATAAGACACAACTTAATTCTCATTTTTTTCCCAAAAGCCCTACCCACCCTACCACCCTCCATATACATAAAATTTGTTTCCTTATTTTTTTGTTATAACCTCATCATTTTTTCCCCTTCACCCTATTTTATACTGAGCATTCTCAATTTCACAATATGTAACATACAATTCTAGGACTCATTTACATCTTTATTTTCTCACACCAGAGAAAAGATGCAATATGTACCTATCTGTGCCCTATTTATTTCACTTATGAGGGTATTTTCAAGGTATAAAAGAATTTTTAAGTATAAATGATTCAAGCTTATCATTTTTTATGGCAGAGTAATACTCCATTCTGTAGAAGAACCACAGCTTTTTTATTCAATCTCCAGTTGATGGACACTTGAGTTGTTTCCAAGATGTAGCAATCACAAATTTGGCTGCTATAAACATGGGTGCACATATGTCACTATGATATGAGTCTTTTAATTATTGTGTATATACCTAGTAGGGCAATGGCTGGGTCAAATAGGACCTCCAATGCTAGCTTTTTGAGGAATCTCTAAACTGATCTTCACAGGGGTTGTATGAATCTCCAGTCCCACCAAGAGTGGAGAAGGGTTCCTTCTTCTCCGCAGCCTCGCCAACATATGCTGTTGGCTGATACTGAAATAGCAGCCATTCTATGTGGAGTGAGATGAAATCTCATCATTGTTTTCATCTGCATCTCTTGAATGACTAATGATGTTGAGCATTTCTTCATATGCTTCTTAGCTGCTCTTACTTCTTCCTCTGAAAAATATCTGTTCATTTCAGATGCCCATTTTTGAATTGAGTCATTAAATTTGGGTGGGCTGATTTTTTTGATCTCTTTATATATTTTAGATAGTAGCTTTTATCTGAGGAACAGCTGGTAAAGATTTTTTTCCAACATTATTGGTTGCCTTTTGCACTGTTGGTGGTTTCCTTTGCTGTGCAGAAGCTTTTTAAAAGAATGAGGTCCCATTTGTTGATTTCCTCAGCCATTTCCTGTGCTATAGAAGTTTTGTTTCATGAAGTCTTTCCCTAAGCCAATGTCTCCGAGAGTTTTACCTAACCTGATTTGCAGAAGCTTTAGAGTGTCTGTTTGAATATTTAGGTCTCTTATCCACTTTGATTTTAGCATGGTACACGGTGAAAGAGTTAGATTTAGTTTTAGCCTTTGGCACGTTAAAGCTCAGTTTTTTCAGCACCATTTGTTAAAGAGGCTATCTTTCCTCCATTGAGGATTTTTGGCTCCTTTGTCAAAGAAGAGGTGGCTCAGTGTATCTGGAGTAGTTTCTGGGTCTTCTAGTCTACTCCATTGATCCTCAGGTCTGTTACTTTGCCAGTACCACGCAGTTTTTATCACAGTGGCTTTATAGTATAGTTTCAGGTTCGGAGTTGTGATACCCCCCACCATGTCCCTGTTGCTTAGAATTGCTTGGCTACTCTAGGTCTTTTGTAGTTCCAGATGAAAGTTTGGATTTTTTCTCTAGATCTGTGAAATATGCTGTTGTGATTTCAATTAGGATTGCATTGAATGTGTAGAGTGGTTTTGGGAGTATAGCCATTTTGACAATATTGGTTCTTCCTACCCAGCAGCAAGGTATGTTATTCCATTTTTGGATATCATCTTCTATCTCCTTTTTCAGAGTGCTATAGTTTTCAGAGTAGAGGTCTTTCACCTCCTTTGTTAGATTGATTCCTAGGTATTTTATTTTTGGGGGTGCTATTGTGAAAGGGACTGACTCTCTAATTTCTATTTCAGTGGGTCTACTGTTTGTGTATAAGAAGGCTATTGATTTTTGAATGTTGACCTTGTAATCAGCTACACGACTAAAATTGGTGATTAGGTCCAGCAGTTTTTTAATTGAGTTTTTAGGATCCTCTAGATAGAGTATCATGTCATCAGCAAATAATGACAATTTAACTTCTTTTCCAATCTTTATTCCTTTTATTTCTTTCTCTTGCCTAATTGCTAAGGCTAATACTTCCAGAATTATATTGAACAGAAGTGATGAGAGAGGACATCCTTGTCTTGTTCCTGATCTTAGTGTGAAAGGTTTAAATTTTTGACTATTTAGTATGATACTGGCTGAAGGTTTCTCATAGATAGCTTGTATTAGTTTTAGATACAGACCATCTATTCCGATCTCCTGTAGAGATTTGAGCATAAATGTGTGTTGTATTTTGTCAAACCCTTTTTCTGCATAAATTGAGATGACCATATGATTTTTGTTCTTAAGCCTGTTAATATAGTGTATAACATTGATTGATTTACGTATGTTGAACCATCCTTGCATCCCTGGGATGAATCCAACTTGGTCAGGCTGTATAATCTTTTTGATAATTCTCTGTATTCTGTTTGCCAGGATCTTGTTGAGGATTTTGGCATCAATATTCATTAGAGATATTGGCCTGTAGTTCTCTTTTTTGGTTGGGTCTTTCTCTGCTTTTGGAATCAGGGTAATGGTTGCTTCCAGGAATGAGTTTGGGAGAACTGCTTCCTTTTCAATTTCATTGAAGAGTTTCAGAAGTAGAGGCATTAACTCTTCTTTAAAAGTTTTATAGAATTCAGCAGTAAAACAGTCAGGTCCAGGACTTTTCTTTGTTGGCAAGTTTTTAATTACATCTTCAATTTCACAGATTTTTATTGGGGCATTTAACATTTCTATATCTTCTTTTTTTTTTTTTTTTTTTTTTTTTTTTTTTTTTTTTTTTTTTTTTTTTTTTTAGGTTTTTTGAGACAAGGTCTCGCTTTGTGGTTCAGGCTGGCCCTAAGCTCAGCCTCCAACTCACATCACAATCCTCCTGCCTCTGCCTCCCGAGTGCTGGGATTACAGGCGTGAGCCACCACGCCCGGCACTAACATTTCTATATCTTCTTTATTCATCCTTAGGAGTTCATATGTGTCTAGAACTCTATCCATTTCTTCTACATTTTCCATTTTGTTGAAGTATAAATTTTCAAAGTAGGTGTTGATTTTCCTCTGGACTTCCTCTGGGTCAGTAGTAATTTCCCCATTCCCATTCCTAATAGAATAGATATGAGCCTTTTCCTTCCTTTGTTTAATGAGGTTGGCTAAGGGCCTATCAATTTCGTTCACCCTCTCAAAGAACCAACTTTTCAATTCGCTGATTTTTTGAACTGTTCTCTTGGTTTCTATTGCATTAATTTCTGCCCTGATCCTTATAATTTCTTGCCTAGTGTGAGTGTTTGTTTTGCTCTTATCTTTCTAGTCACTTGAGGTTCAGCATTCAATTGTTTATTTTAGTTTGCTCCGTTTTCTGGATGTAGCCTTTCACTGCTATGAATTTTCCTCATACAACTGCTTTCATTGTGTCCCATAAATTTCTATATGTTGTACTGGGGTTATCGTTTAGTTGTAAGAACTGCTCAATTTCTTCTCTAATTTCTTCTGTGACTCATTGGTTGGTCAGCAGAGTGTTGTTCAGTTTCCATGTGTTTGTGAAGATCCTGGGCTTTCCTTTGCTATTCAGCTCCAATTTCAGGACACTATGGTCCGACAGTATACAAGGGATAACTTCAATCCCTTTATATTTGCTTAAACCTGTTCTATGAACAAGCACATGGTCTGTTTTGGAGAATGATCCATGAGCAGCTGAGATTAATGTAAATTCTGACTTTGTAGAGTGAAATACTCTGTAGGCATCTATTAAGTCCATTTGCTGAAGAGTCTGGTTGAGCTCAAGGATTTCCTTAGTGACTTTTTGTCCAGTCGATCTGTCTCTTTGTGACAGTGGGGTATTGAGGTCCCCTACTATTATTGTATTGAAGTTTATCTGGTTTTTCAAGTCCATTAATATTTGTTTTACATAGTTGGGTGCATTAGAATTTGGAGCATAGATATTTAAGATTGTGATTTCATTCTCTTGGATTTTTCCCTGAACTAAAAGATAGTGTCCGTCTTTATCTCTCCTTATCAGTTTTGGCTTGAACTCTATTTTGTCTGCAAATAAAATTGCCACTCCTGC